>JAUTDX010002430.1:0-60196 GCA_030844895.1 Ambrosia x helenae | reverse complement strand
GGATGACAAAAGATTTGGCCGGACGAGTATAGTCGAATTAAGGCTAAAACGTGAAGTAACCGAGACGGGTATACTCGATATCCGAGAGGTATAAGACCATGAGAAAAACGTGATAATAAGATTATGTGATACTTGTCTTGATTATCCAAACAAAATACTTGAAAATTTTTAACTTTTTCTTTTATATTCCTTGACTATTATGTAGTTTACTTTTTTTTAAATATATATTTAATTTAATGACATTGTTTATATTTATATGCTAAATACAAATTATTTTCTGGGGCTAAAGTATAATATGTTTACATGTTTATATATTTTTATGTTAACGATAATATGTATATTATTATAATTAAAATTTAATATATTGAGTAGAATTTTTAAATTTTTAAAAACTAAAAGGAATATATATATAGGGTAGGGTTCAAATAGGAACCACACCTTAAGTAGGAACCATAGAACCACTTTATAGCCATTGATCTCTAATGACATGATTGTAAATAATATTAACATTAATTAATTGATTAGTTTAAATATCTAAATAACTAACTACTTTCTCTTTCTTCTTTTCTCTTTACAATTTAATTTTCAATCTAAAGATAGATAAAACTATTATAAAAAAAATATGTCGTTTGAAAAAAAAATATGAAACATTTGATTACTTGTACAATCATTTAACTACTATAATACACCTGTGTATATTCATTACCACAATTGAAACATTTGACTACTGTACAATCATTTAACTATTATAATACACCTGTGTATATTCATTAACACAATTGAAACATTTGATTACTGTACAATCATTTAACTACTATAATACACCTGTGTATATTCATTATCACCATTGAAACATTAAACTACTGTACAATCATTTAACTATTATAATACACCTGTGTATATTCTTACCACAATTGAACATTTTGACTACTGTACAATTATTTAAAAACTTACGTAAAAAACAACCATATTAAAGGTGAATATACCTATATACATTGGTGTATAATATAAGAGTATAATATCAGTGTAACATAATATCATATACGTCAGTGTTCAATTCACATTATCTCTAATTTGCCACTCGTGTTCGAAAAACATTACCATCGCGTCTTAAAAACCACCTGCAATTATGTTTAACTAAATACGGTCAGAAATTAACCAAAATCATATTATCATTATACTTTTATTTATACACTATTGTACAATAACAACACAATATTATTTAAGTTAAATACATCAGTGTACACCATAATAGATGTTGAGGTTTCTTCCTTTTTGTATATGAACATAATATACATTAGTGTATATCTGAGTTGGAACATATATGAAACTGAATACACATGTGTATAAAAAAAATATATCATTAATCAACATTAGTTAATGAGACACGCCAATTTACAAACTAAAGTAGCAAATAGTACTATTCTTTTATATCAATTAGTTAACGAGACACGTCAATTAATGAAAGGTTCAAACAAGCAAACAGTAATATTCTTTTATATCAATTTACAAACTAAAGTAGGAAAGATAATTGAGATATTGAGACACGTCACACGGTGTAACCTCGACCCATTACGTTTCTGTGCTATGTGCACAAATATACGGGGTGTTGTTGAAGATGACGCCGCCGTGTGTTCCGCCACTGCTCCTCCAGGAGCTCCGACATTGTTCTCTCTATTTTCCTCTTTCTGTAGTGTTTATGTGTGTGTGAGTTTTGTAATATAATGGTGGATTTGGGGTTATATAGTAATGAATCTTTAAATGGAGATGATGAATTAGGGTTTGATTAGGAGAGAGTTTGATTAAAATAATTAAAAGATTTGATTGTTATTTTACATTTTTACCCTTATGATCAAGATTGATGATGGATGGTCCAGATTGGTTCCTAAGGTTCCTAACTAGGGTAGTGGTTCCTATTTGATCTTAATCATATATATATATATATATATATATATATATATATATATATATATATATATATATATATATATATATATAGAGAGAGAGAGAGAATGTAAAACTGTCATACCCTCAAATTTCACATGCGAGGTTTTACCGCGAGGCGCGTGACACACCAGGATCCAGGTCAACGGTCACAATAAACGACAAATATATGAATAAGTTACGTAAGATAAAGCATAGGATTTTCAAAAGACCATTAAGTACAGCAAAAGCAAAATATGATTACAATCCAAACTACTAAGTATTTATAAACTGAAAGTGTTATAAAACATGCATATGATAACTAGACGCCGTGCGACTCCGTGCGCCTATCCAAAAGCTGCTACCTTAGCGACCTGAGAAAACATACTAAAAATGTCAACACATAATGCTGGTGAGTTCACAGGTTTTATGATAAAAGCTTTGTAAGTTATGAAAGATCATTCATGTTACTCTATGTTATAAGAACGCTAGTCAGGCGTACGAAAATACTACTACGATTTGGAAACCATTACTAACATGATGTTACATGAATCTGCCCACTGAACTACCGTCCAACGGTAGATTTTTATGACCGAGACAATATACAACCGTCCAGCTCCCAGCTGACCCGAGTGGGGTTCGTCAGTTGTAACAACCCGGTACCGACCCCCAAAATTTTTCACGATCATTTTTAATAGAGACCAGTAATAAGCGAGACGATAGTATGCGAAACTAAAAACCGAATCTTTATATATAAACAATATTGTTTTTAATATGCATACAAGACCGAGTTAAAACGCATTAACGAACCTAAACCAGACCCGAACCGAATGGGATGAGTCAACAAGGGAGGACATGTGTCCTTCCCTTGGCTTGCCAACCCATCTACAAAACCATCAATGGTTTTATAAAAACCATTTAACATAAACCCATATAAAAACCCAAACCCATTACCCTTCCCCTTTGTCTGCCTATCAAACACACACATACATATGGTGAGAGAGGGATAAGGAGCTAGAGAGAGAGGGAGACCAGAGGTCTCCTCCGCCAGTGGCGGAGCTCCGGCGGCCAACCACCACAAAACAAACCCCCACCTCCACAAACTTCACTGATTATAGAGAGAGATGGAGCAAAAGGCAGATGAGGAGCTGGAGGCTCCTCGCCGCCGCTGCAGGCGGAGCTCCGGCCACCCCACGACAAACAACAACCACCATCGATTATTATTATTCTTAGAGAAAGAAAGACGAGCAGAGGAGAGAGAAACAGAAGAGAAGAGAGAGAGAGAGAGAGCTCGGTAGAAGAAGAAGGGAGGAAGACGACGGTGACAGTGGTGTGGTTCGGGTGAGCATCCAATCGGGTCAGATCTGAGCCATAGGTAAAACCCCTAATCCCATCTCTATTCCTTTTAATAACAGTTTCAGATTATTGTTGAGGTTGAGCTGTGGTGGGGGGTTACGGTGGTTAGGGTTCAGGGCAGGTCCGGATGGTGGTTCTGCAGTGGTCACGGAAGAGGAGGTGGTGGTTGTTGAAGGTTCCATCAGTTTGGGTTTGGGAGTTGATTCCAGGTGGTGGTTACGTGGTCAGGTGGTGGTGGACCTGCACAATCACGGTGGAAGGTTGTGGTAGCGTGTGGTGGAACTATGGAGGAGATGGTGGTTATTTGGTGGTTTCGTTAGTCCTAGGTGGCCAATGGTGGTGATGCGGGTCCGATGGTGGGAGGCCAGGGGCTCGGGTTAAGGATACAGGACAAGTTAGGTCAAGGGTTCGGGTCAAACTATGGTCAACAGAAGTCAACCCAGTCAACTGACTGGTCAATCAAAGTCAGCTGGGCAGTCAACCCGGACCAAAACCGGACGTGAGGTATAAACGAACTTACTAAACCGATAATTATATTAATTAACCTTTACTAATATATATACACGACGTGTGGGACTTGATGAGCAAATACGGACCGAGGCCAAAACTATAAGATTGGATCGAATGTTAATTTGACATAGTGCTTGGAAGTTGGACATTGAAACTATTGACTTGGAACAATAAATATCCTACCTATGACTATTAGATACTCGGCGTTGGATATGGAAATCGACACATAAACCATAGCTTGGATACTTTGACAATTGGACATAAACTTGGAGACTTTAGAACATGACACTTGGGACAATAAGGACACAAAACGTGACTTAGATTAACCAACACATATTGACTTATACATTAGAACGGATATTAGATGTAACCTTTGGATAGTAGGACTAAGACGCGGCGCTTGGAAACCAACCTATAAATATATAACCAACATCTAATAATACTTATAAACAACTAGTGTATGTTAGATGATATTAATGACACTATGTAACATGAGAACTCGCGACATTAGGAACATATAGAATCTTCTAATACAAACTACCACGACATATTGAACATGGATTTGGTATTTAAGACTTGAACATATAAATGGGGCTTAAGAATTAGAACTAGATATTTGATAACTAAGTTTGGAGGCGATGATAACCATTACCTAGTAAAGACGACGGGATAGACTTTAGAACCATATGCTCGAGCTCGTCCCACACGTGAAACCATTACCAATGAACTTAAGACTAATAATGTGTGTTCGACTTAGGATTCGACCAGAGTATAGCCATACGAGATGTCCGACGCTTTGGTTACTATAAACCATTCGTATGCATGGCTTCCAGGTGAGTTCCGTGCACCTTCCCCACTTTTCGTGTTTTACTGTTTTGGGGTGAATGCATGCTTCCTTTTTATAAACTATTTGATGTGACAAGATAGTAGCTGCCGAAAACCATACCGACACTCATTAACCCTGGGGATTGGGCCACTTAATATGTGGGTAGCGCTACTTGGGGAAACCCCCACACACGGTGGATCCGGAAGCCCGGAAAACCCTCCACTGAGGATTTGTGACACGTATTTTGCCAGAGAATCTATAATGGCAGTAGATAGATTCCATGTTAGGTTTGAGGTGTCGCTTGTACATCACTATGTGTTGAACCGTGTAAACTTTATGAACTTGATTTCGAAAGGATAAACTTATTGAAAACCATTTTAAACTAACGCACGGACTCACCAACATTATTGTTGACCCAAAACCTATTTTAAGCATGTGTTCAGGTACCTGCCGGAGTTAGAAGGATGAAACAGCTACGACTCGGAGTTCTCCTGACGGACGGTTTAGAAGACGAGCGGGAACCTTAGACAATACCTAGAATACTTTTATTAGAAGGCGTGTATGGTATAGAAATGTAAACTAATATTATTTATAATTTATAAAAGAATAGTTATTTACATTGCTTCCGCTGTTTGCTTGCATTGCGTGATGTTTTGGTAACCATCTGTATCTCGACCGGGCCCACCTTGGTCGGGTTGTGACAGTTGGTATCAGAGCAAACAGCTGAAGCGAATAAGAACCCCATTAGGCTTCAACAGTGAACCCTAGGATCCTAACCTTTGCAAACCACAGAATTTATTTCGATATGGAGAACAGAAACACGACGGATGAACTGGAGATACAACAAGGCGATACCGAACGAGTCGACCACGGGTACTGAACACATTAGAATAAGACCTTACCAAAAACCCACGTATGAACTAGCGGAACCAACCACGAGAAAGTGACATAACATGATTTTGATAAAGAATATACTCGGATGCTTAAGTGAGGCGAGGAAGTGATTATGGTCGCGAACATAATCATGAATTCGCAGGCGCAAGGGCATTTCGGGAATATCTTATTAAAGATCATGAGAGTCGAACTAACACCCTTAAATACGAACCTTGTCTAAACCACATCAGCTTCCTACCGATGATTTAGGAATATCTTTCACCTTTTTGTGCTTCTTGGTTTCTTAACCAAAATGTGGTCATTTGACAAATTGTAGTTTCGAACCCATTAAGTGATCCCCCTCGTCTGCGTAGAACATTTTGACCAAGCTATCTGTGAGAAACTCCTTGTTTAGATAACAAACGTCCTAAACGTCTACTTTGGAGAACCAAACACATACTCGATGTCCCGTTTACGGTTACGAAACCTTACGTAGACATCCCTTGAGACTTGGAATCGTTCATTTGAACCCTTGTGCTTAATCTTTCAGTTGAAAATATCGTGAGATAACACTCTGACAAGTGTGTTGAACTCTATTTGTCGCATTCCTCTGGATTTCATCTCGCAAAATCTTGGAAATTCATGGGTACTTTAGCAAAACTTGTGAGCAAAGGCACCCAATCGCGTTCAGAAACTTGGTGATCTTTCAGTGTTTTATCGTCAAAAACCTTTGGACACCATGTTCTAAACCCTTTTAATGACGCTAGAGTACAAAACTTCGCTCATTCGATAATTCCTTAATGTTTGAGTTCCCTTCCAACCTATTGACAATTGGCATCTGCCGCTTTATTGTAAAGCGAATTCGAGATTACGTGATCATGAATTTACAAAAACGTTATTGTGGTAGGAAATTCCATGAAAGACTTTGGGAAAAATTTCCAGTTCATTTCTGAAGTACCAAAGGTGTGGTGGGTTGGCTGCGGTACACCCTATATATAAACACCGATGGTGCATCAGGAATGAGATTGGGAATCTATCCAAAAATAAATCTTATTTTCTTAAGAAAGACTTCTAGCGTATTTCTGGAGTGCCAAAGGTGTGGTGGGTTAGCTGCGGTACACCCTATATATAAACACCAATGGTACGTCAGAGATAAGACTGGAAGTCGAAACTATAATAAATTCTAGTTTGATACTGGACGTTGTGTCAAGCTAAATATCCTTTTTCCGACATTTTGAATAAAACCATTGATTCCGATCGAATTTCGTAATTCTTACAAGGATGGCATGCACGATGAGAAAACAAAGAAGATTCGATCTTTCCATTTTTCCAGTGAAACTCTCTGGTCAAAACCAGAAGATGCGGTTTATATGACTAACGTTGAAGTCATCCGAAAACCCTTTCTATGAACTCGATTGTGAGAAATGGAAAACACCCAAACCATTTGGGTTCTATAATGTAAACGACAAGGAGAACACTCGATATATAGAGTACTTCTTTACAAAAGCCCAAGTGACGAGCAACTTGGCAAGTGTAAAGATAGTTTTCCTTACACGACGAAGGGATGAAGGGCATCCACATTGTTGTGTACCGGCTTCCATCCCTTTGAGGCATATCCGTTCTCACCGGTTGGTAAGGAAATAAAATAGGATGATTCTCAAACCACTCGAACAAACAAAGATCGAGGAATTTGCAGATCCTGTTTCCATGATTTCCATGTCATAGCTGTCTGCATTTCTGTTTAAACGATTACCAACAAGGAATGAACTTCGAGATGTAACCACGACCATAATTTCGCGGACGAAATTCTTGTAAGGAGGGGAGAATGTAACAACCCGGTACCGACCCCCAAAATTTTTCACGATCATTTTTAATAGAGACCAGTAATAGCGAGACGATAGTATGCGAAACTAAAAACCGAATCTTTATATATAAACAATATTGTTTTAATATGCATACAAGACCGAGTTAAAACGCATTAACGAACCTAAACCAGACCCGAACCGAATGGGATAAGTCAACAAGGGAGGACATGTGTCCTTCCCTTGGCTTGCCAACCCATCTACAAAACCATCAATGGTTTATAAAAACCATTTAACACAAACCCATATAAAAACCCAAACCCATTACCCTTCCCCTTTGTCTGCCTATCAAACACACACATACATATGGTGAGAGAGGGATAAGGAGCTAGAGAGAGAGGGAGACCAGAGGTCTCCTCCGCCAGTGGCGGAGCTCCGGCGGCCAACCACCACAAAACAAACCCCCACCTCCACAAACTTCACTGATTATAGAGAGAGATGGAGCAAAAGGCAGATGAGGAGCTGGAGGCTCCTCGCCGCCGCTGCAGGCGGAGCTCCGGCCACCCCACGACAAACAACAACCACCTTCGATTATTATTATTCTTAGAGAAAGAAAGACGAGCAGAGGAGAGAGAAACAGAAGAGAAGAGAGAGAGAGAGAGAGAGCTCGGTAGAAGAAGAAGGGAGGAAGACGACGGTGACAGTGGTGTGGTTCGGGTGAGCATCCAATCGGGTCAGATCTGAGCCATGGGTAAAACCCCTAATCCCATCTCTATTCCTTTTAATAACAGTTTCAGATTATTGTTGAGGTTGAGCTGTGGTGGGGGGTTACGGTGGTTAGGGGTTCAGGGCAGGTCCGGATGGTGGTTCTGCAGTGGTCACGGAGGAGGAGGTGGTGGTTGTTGAAGGTTCCATCAGTTTGGGTTTGGGAGTTGATTCCAGGTGGTGGTTACGTGGTCAGGTGGTGGTGGACCTGCACAATCACGGTGGAAGGTTGTGGTAGCGTGTGGTGGAACTATGGAGGAGATGGTGGTTATTTGGTGGTTTCGTTAGTCCTAGGTGGCCAATGGTGGTGATGCGGGTCCGATGGTGGGAGGCCAGGGGCTCGGGTTAAGGATACAGGACAAGTTAGGTCAAGGGTTCGGGTCAAACTATGGTCAACAGAAGTCAACCCAGTCAACTGACTGGTCAATCAAAGTCAGCTGGGCAGTCAACCCGGACCAAAACCGGACGTGAGGTATAAACGAACTTACTAAACCGATAATTATATTAATTAACCTTTACTAATATATATACACGACGTGTGGGACTTGATGAGCAAATACGGACCGAGGCCAAAACTATAAGATTGGATCGAATGTTAATTTGACATAGTGCTTGGAAGTTGGACATTGAAACTATTGACTTGGAACAATAAATATCCTACCTATGACTATTAGATACTCGGCGTTGGATATGGAAATCGACACATAAACCATAGCTTGGATACTTTGACAATTGGACATAAACTTGGAGACTTTAGAACATGACACTTGGGACAATAAGGACACAAAACGTGACTTAGATTAACCAACACATATTGACTTATACATTAGAACGGATATTAGATGTAACCTTTGGATAGTAGGACTAAGACGCGGCGCTTGGAAACCAACCTATAAATATATAACCAACATCTAATAATACTTATAAACAACTAGTGTATGTTAGATGATATTAATGACACTATGTAACATGAGAACTCGCGACATTAGGAACATATAGAATCTTCTAATACAAACTACCACGACATATTGAACATGGATTTGGTATTTAAGACTTGAACATATAAATGGGGCTTAAGAATTAGAACTAGATATTTGATAACTAAGTTTGGAGGCGATGATAACCATTACCTAGTAAAGACGACGGGATAGACTTTAGAACCATATGCTCGAGCTCGTCCCACACGTGAAACCATTACCAATGAACTTAAGACTAATAATGTGTGTTCGACTTAGGATTCGACCAGGAGTATAGCCATACGAGATGTCCGACGCTTTGGTTACTATAAACCATTCGTATGCATGGCTTCCAGGTGAGTTCCGTGCACCTTCCCCACTTTTCGTGTTTTACTGTTTTGGGGTGAATGCATGCTTCCTTTTTATAAACTATTTGATGTGACAAGATAGTAGCTGCCGAAAACCATACCGACACTCATTAACCCTGGGGATTGGGCCACTTAATATGTGGGTAGCGCTACTTGGGGAAACCCCCACACACGGTGGATCCGGAAGCCCGGAAAACCCTCCACTGAGGATTTGTGACACGTATTTTGCCAGAGAATCTATAATGGCAGTAGATAGATTCCATGTTAGGTTTGAGGTGTCGCTTGTACATCACTATGTGTTGAACCGTGTAAACTTTATGAACTTGATTTCGAAAGGATAAACTTATTGAAAACCATTTTAAACTAACGCACGGACTCACCAACATTATTGTTGACCCAAAACCTATTTTAAGCATGTGTTCAGGTACCTGCCGGAGTTAGAAGGATGAAACAGCTACGACTCGGAGTTCTCCTGACGGACGGTTTAGAAGACGAGCGGGAACCTTAGACAATACCTAGAATACTTTTATTAGAAGGCGTGTATGGTATAGAAATGTAAACTAATATTATTTATAAAAGAATAGTTATTTACATTGCTTCCGCTGTTTGCTTGCATTGCGTGATGTTTTGGTAACCATCTGTATCTCGACCCGGCCCACCTTGGTCGGGTTGTGACATCAGTCCCAATAGATCCATCCACATTTTCCCCGTTATGCATCCCGCATATTCTCGGTATTCCCGGGACTTAAAAGAATCGCATAGTGAAATAAAAGACACCACTAGTATAACAATATACACCCGTCCAGCTCCCAGCTGACCCGAGTGGGGTTCGTCAGTCCCAATAGATCCATCCACATTTTCCCCGTTATGCATCCCCGCATATTCATGGTATTCCCCGGGCCTTAAAAGAATCGCATAGTGAAATGAAAGACAACACTAGTATAACATGAACTTTAAGAAATCAAAGTATGAAGCATGTTTCTCCCCGTAAACAAAAACACTTAAAGTGCGGCCGTGAAACTCACCTTAGGTTGCGTCTTCTAATCAAAAAAATAACCGACGCAAGTTGATAGTCCCAACTATTGGCGACCTATCATAACGTTTGTATAAGATACTAGACCAATAACCCGTTGGTTAACTAGACCCCGATTGTCTTGATCATGACTACATATGTTTGAAAATGTGTTTGAACGTTGACCCAACACTCTGGACAGACCCGACATCCCGTTGGTGACCCGTTACACTAGTTGATCAAGTACATATAGTTTACACACAAGAATCACACATAAAACACTTAGTTTGAACCAAAAATCACATTTATGTAGTTGTGGGGTCGAACCAGAAAATGATCCAGTTGGTTCGACCTCTACAGGGTCGAATGAGTTGTTGAAGGGTTGGTTTGACCTTTAAACATGTGGTTCGACCCTTCGAAACGGCGAACCAAATTTTCGTTCGACTCAATTGCCGCAGAAACTCATAAAACGCACCAAATCTCATCAAAACAATCCGAAAACGTCACGAAACATCATAAATCACTACAGTTGATATCATCTAATTTATCCCCATAAACCCCTGCCATTTATGCCCCAAAATCCGTCCATTACAAGTAGCAATCACAGCTTTCCCAAAATGGCAAATTATGAAAATGTCACATCAATGCATGTAATCTTTACCCAAAATGGAAAGTATCCAAATAACTTCACATGCATGTCAATATTCACAGATTAGAAGTGTACAACGAATCTCCAGTCCTATTATCATCAACACTTAACAAAACCAAACCCTAGATTTAACATAAAACCCCCAAAATTGCTGAAAATCCATCAATCATATCATTTATGCATCATTCAAACATCATATAACACATAACAATTCATTTAACATCATTAACATAAGGATTTTTGTATGAAAACTCATTATTAATGGATATATTTGGTTTATAAATATGTTAGAAAGGTTTTTATTCATAAAAACTTGTTTGAATCAGAACTTGACACTTAGGATTTGATGAAAACGAATGAAAATCGATTAAAAAGGTTTTAGATGAAGAACACACCTTGAATCTTCTCTTGTTTATGTTATGGAATGCGTTTTTAGGTTAGGATCTGAAAAACGATGTCAACAAGTCCTTCCTACAGGTTTGGGGTTAAGAGAGAGCACTTGGAGGCGAGTTGTGGTTGTGAAATGATGAAAAAGTTGCAAAGTGTGTTATTTATAGTCAGCATTGGTTTGCACCCTTGCAGGGTCGAACCAAGCTTTATTCGACCTTAAAGAGGGTCGAATCAATATTCAAAAGGTTGGTTCGACCTCCTTCATAGTCGAACCAAGTTCCAAAATTCCAAGTATCTATGATTTTGCCATTTTAACACATGTTAACACATTCTAACACATGAACATGCAATTCTAACATATGTTAATTATATCTAATCATATAAGCACGTATTTACAGGTTGTATATCATATATATATCAATTTCATGCCTGGTACTAAATCCAATCATGTAATTTCACCAACAACGGGACTCGCGTATGTTTCCCCCAATGCTTCCCTGAATTATTGAACCCTGGACAATACATAAGTGTAAACCGACTCAACTGACTCAGTTAAGTAAATGTTTTGCTAAGGTAAACTTATATGATTGTAAAAGTATTAACCTGAATTTGCCGAGTGTCACATAAACTCCCAAGGGACATTTTAAAAACATTAAGATGTATAGCTAATACCTTTGGGTATGCCGAATACTCAACAAATAATGGGTAAGGTATGTGACAAGATTTTAAAATCGAGTATGGGTATGTAATTTGTAAGTGCACCATTTGTATGTCCACAGCTAGTGATAGGTCCCACTACTAGAAAATTGAGCAATTGCGATAGCGATTTCGGTCGCAAAGCGGTCGCAATTGTCCTTTTGCGACCGTTTTACGACTGTAAAGGTAGTCGGAAAAACACTCGACGCAAATGCCCTATTGCGTCCAAGTTGCGACCGTTGTTATCTTTTTCCGACCCATATTTTGCGACTATAACACCGGTCGCAAATATTGCGACTGCTGTGAGGTTATGTTTGTAACGAGAAACCTGCGACCGTTTTGCGACAGCTTTTCTTGCAACCGTTTTGCAACCGCTTTCCTTGCAACCGTTTTGCGATCGCTTGTCTTTTGCAACCGCTTTTTCGGTCGCAAAATATTTTTCTTATATATTTGATTTTTAGCTTTTTGGAGCTATTTTCTATTTTAATCTTCTTATAACATCATATTTTTAAAATTTAAGCATTTATTGGGAATTCACAAAGTTATATAAAACATTCTACTTGAAACATCAATATCTGAGTTAACATAAAAAACACAATCAAAATAAAATGTTTATAGCGTAAGTCGATGATTAGACGTTTTGAAACCTAACTTTTAACATCGCTTCAATGTTTGCCATCCTTTCGTTCATAGCCTCTTTCTCCACCTTATCTTTCTCTTTTTCCATCACCAACTCCGCAATAATTCCGTCCAGCCTTTCTTTCTCTTATTCTTTTTCTTTCACTACATCTTGGATGATCGCGTTCAACTTTTCAATCTAATAAACCAATGCAAAGTGTTAAAGATCAAATTTATTAAATTCAAATTTAACATCATATAATTATCCAACTGTCTCTATTATTACCGAATTGAACAACAATCTGCGCAACATAGACAAATTTTTCCATCTATTTGTCTTGTGCATATCATAGGATAGGAAAATTCTAAAGAAGAACATGACATGAAAGAAAAAGACATAACAACAAATATCAAACAAATCTAAAAAAAAAAACTATAAAGTGCAGCTATAAACATATAAAATTAAAATAGGGATCTAATAAAAATACTACTAATTCAAGATAAGAAAAGTTATGACTAGCTCTAGTTTTATGACACAGTTGGTTATAGTACTAATTAAGGATACTTAGGACACAACCAAAAAAATATAATGTTAAAAATCTACAGTTTCTAACTCTGTTTTGACCCATCCTAGAAATCTACAATTTCTAACTTGACCCGTTTTGCCCCATCCTAAAGGTTTGGACCTAGGAATCTATAGCTTCTAAACCAACCCGTTTTGACCCACCCATAGTGAGGCAGGTAGAATTAATAACCATGTCCACTAGCCTATCTTATTTCGTGTCTATTTAAATTATGGATCTTACGGTATTCTTGCTTTTTTATATCTAAAGAGTGTCTTGAAGAGTATTATGGATCTTACGGTATTCAGCATAGTGGTTCTAACACCCCATGGTGCGACAGTGTTGGTGCGAATATTGTCTTTGGCCCATTCACAAGCCAAGTTCTTGGTCAACTGATTGATTGCAGCTGCATGAATCAAGCATCAACCATGTGATATCTATTCAATCATTTACTTGACTCTTCTTACTGAATATAAGATAACTGACCTTTAGATGCTGCATATACAGATATAGAAGGAAGACCTGTGACACCAGCAAGCGAAGAGATAAAAACGATGCTAGCGTTGCCTGATGCTTTGAGCAGTGGGTGTGCGAGTTGAGTCAAGTGGTAGGGCGATTCAACGTTGGTCGTCATTATTGATGCGTAATCCTCAAGTGTGTATTGTGTCGCATCCTTGATTAAGGCGGTTGCAGCGTTGTTTATCTAATAATATTACACAAAAATCAACACTAAAACACAAATATACATATATGTTCAAAATATTGTTGCAACTGCATAGCAAGTAACATTTTTTCACAATTCATATATGTGTCAAGTTTTTTTTATTTGATTTGGTTCTATTCATATTTAAACAAAAAGTAATACTTCCATCTTAACATTTAGAAGCACGAAAAGATGTATAACTTACAAGGATGTTGAGTCTGCCATCAAAAACCGAAGAGACCTTATTGATGAGCTCCTCCCGTTCTTCTTTTGAAGAAATATCAAAAACTTACACAGAATTTTTGCGATTTTATTTGTGTTCCGGTGTGAAGCCTACGTACATATGTTTGCGAGATTCATCAGATTATTATAATTACAAAGATTAGTATAACTGAATCACGAGTCAAAATTATTATCTCCCTTAATCATAATTAAGATAACTGTGGGTAAAAATCAAAAAGTTACAGCAGGGGCTCCATTGTTGTCGGTTCTTACACCATTAGTAGCCTGAGTTCAGTTACATAATTACCTATATGCATACATATAACAAGCAAGATCCATATATATAACATTATATTCATTGGCATGCTTTAGATGATTATTAAGTAAATGATGATATAATATGGTTAAAGCGCGCGGTCAGGGGTGATCAAGACGATCGATGAGGTAAAGAGCATTACTAGTGACTTTAGCGACATTTGTGACCTTCCGTTTGACATCAGACCGAACCTTGCCTTCGACCTCTTTGAACCCATCGAGGCATGTATCTTCGTTCGTCAATGCTGCACTGACCCACGTCTCGGCATTGCTCATTTGCCACTGGAACGTGGCTCTTCTAAGCTCCTTGAGTTCACCCAGTGTCATCCTCAACTCATCTACCGAGTCTGCTATCTGGCTAGCACAGTCCTGCACGGCCCCTTTCTCTTTCTGGCCAGCTTCCTTTCGTAGGCTGGAAAGATACTTCGACGCCTTGATGGCTCGAGAGATGCTGACTTTTATCGCTGCCTGTGCCAGTTCACGAGGCGTGCTGACGGGCCCTTTGTAGACGGAGAGAGTGTGGACGCAGACCTTAGGGAAGGTGGCGTGCAGGCATGATGTTTGGACGAGATCCTGTGAAGGGGAAGGCATGGCAGTTGCATAGGAAGTGGCAGCAACAATGATGAAGAAGATGCAAGCAGCCATGGAGATATTGAAGTGAAGCTAATTTAGCAAAATGTGAAGTTGCAGTATATCAGGTGGGAAGCAACTAATAATAGACAGTAGCAGAACAAATAACACAGATAACCAAAACTGCATTACCACTGGATTACACAAACAACCAACAGCCAGACCTTTCGGTACAGACATAGTCCAGAATTATGCTAGGTCGGCATCAAAAACAAAATAGTGGGTCGAGTCGAGGAAGCTTGGTTTTAAAAAGCGTTAAGCGCACAAAAGCGACGAGGTCTAACTGCATCGCGCGAAGCACAAAGCGCAAAAAGCGTGGGATTTACCTTCACAAACTCAGCACTAGAAAAAAACAATATCCCCTCTCTAACATAATTAATCTAATTATATCTTTTTTACCTGGTTAAACTTAGAAAAAACACGATATTCATCACTGCTATAGTTTGTAGCCAAGCAATAACGGTAATGGTTATCATTAATTTTTTGTTCTTTTGTTTACACGAGCAGTAGGTTGACTTATTGCAGATGTTAGGTTATTTATTTTCAGTACCAAATATGTCTTCATTGTTCAACACAATTAACTTGATTCTCATACAATAACTCCTACATTAAAACCCTATAAACACCAACTATATGTGTGCTTAATATACTATGACAGGTAACGCTATTTGAATCTACACGAGCCAATTCAATTTATGAATCAAAAGAACCAAAGTTACAGTGGTTGCATGTTGTATCGTATGACTACAAGAGCCAATTCAATCTCAGGATCAAAAGAACTAAAGTTACATCAGGTGATGCAATTTGACTACATATCCATCCTCTGTTGGTTTAGGCCCCAAAAGACACACAAATATTATTTTCATTCATGATGGGAAAAATTAACAAAGTAAACCCTAAACCCTTCCAATAAGTGGTACTAAAATTGATATACCTTCACAAACTCTTCAAACTCTGGATATACCTTCACAAACTCTTCAAAACTCTTCAGATCTGGAACCAATAGCTGGAACCCTAACATTAAAAAAACGAAATCGGGTTAAAAGTTGAGTAGGAGCTTAAAGAGACGTTAATGGAGGTTAAGGATGAAGCTTATCTACCTGAATCACTAATTCAGGTTAAGGAGACGTTAATGGAGGTCATGAAATCCTTCAATCGAATGAAAGCCTTGTGAAGATATGAAGTTGTATAATGGAGACTTTAATGGAGCTGTTATAATCGTTTTCTGTACATTCCAAGCCTTGTGAAGATATGAAGTTGTATAATGGATCAGATTGGAAGGTTGTGGAAGGTTTTATTCTTTTTTTTTTTTAGTTTTTAAGGAAATTACAAAATTACCCTTGCTTTTTAATTATTACTGCGACCGTCAGGACGGTCGCAAACTAAGCGGTCAGAACGCGGTCGCAAATCCTACAATAGTGATCGTATTTTAATATTTTTCGACTGTTTTGCGACCAAAAGTAATCGGTCGTAACATTTGCAACCGTTTTATGACCGTTTTGTGGTCAATCGCAAATGTTGCTACCAAAAAGAGATCAGTCGGAAAAGGACTGCTAATTTTGCGACCTTTTTTACGGTCGCAAATTTTGGTTGCAATTGCTCATTTTTCTAGTAGTGTCCATATAGGTCGTTGGCTAGGTTAATCCGAAGTTTGTGTTTGTAATCATACTAGCTAGGTCCAAGGGGGAGTCTGTTAGTACACGATGTCCCTAGCCTAGTATAGGTGATGTTTGGTATGGATTACGGGTGCTTGGGTGTGTTTACAAGTCGTTTTGGCATGTTTGGTAGCTTTAGGCGATTAAAACTTCATAGGGGCGAGCAGCTTTGCAACTCGCCTGGGAAACAAGTTGGTTAGGAGCGATTACAATCCTAATCACCCCTTCTACTCGCCTGGAAGGTTTCTACTCGCCCCAAGGGCCCTGGATGAGTAGGATAGGTATAAAAGCCTCCAATCATTGCCCTAATCATCAAGTTGTCACATCACACATTCCCCGAACACCCTACCCTAGGTCTAAAGGTCTGAGATTGTTTGTAAACACCTGAGCTTTGTTTTAATCAATCAATACAACCTTTTAACCTTATTTTGTGTGTGTTGATGCTTCGTTTATCCTAGTTTCATAGTCGTTTTTGTTATCCGAACCTATTTAGTCGATTCCGCACTCTAAACAGAAAAGCTCGTGATTATCGGGTGACCCGAAAGTCGATCCTACATAGTTAGCCATACTCAACCGAGTGATACTCAAATTATAATAACGTCGGCAAAACCAAAAGGAGTTTTTCTTTCCGTAAGATGGTGTTAATGAATAAAATGTTGAACAAAATGAGTGATTAAAAAATTATTCATCAAAATAGTCTTTTTTATTTGTTATTTGAAGTACTTTAAAAAAAGGTCACCTCAATACCCTATGGCCACCGATCATCGTCCCCTCCAACCTTCGTCTACTTTTTTCCGACAAATAAAACCTAGAGTTTTCGACGACCAGTTTGTCTCTTTGGTTGAGTTTACCCTGTTTTACCTTCTGCTTCTCGACGGAGCACATGGAACTCTAGCCGTTGATACACAATTTTCCAGCTGTTAAAGAGATTTTCCTCTCAATCATAATCATCATTGACCATCTCCAAACCCAAAAAACCGATGATCATCTTGGAACGTCGTCCTCCATCCACTCCATTGAGCACCTAAATCTTATCAACACACACCTTCATAAACTAAGTCTTAATGAATCAACACACATTATGAGAGCTTAATTTTCAAGTCATAGCCGACAGTTATTGACGTCGACTAGGGGCTTTTTATAGTTTAGCCGCCTGCTAGATGTTGTTTTAGTATCAAACCAGTGACCGGAAGGCTTAGCCTATGCTTTTTCTTTTTCTGGTTTAGCGAACAACGAACTTAAATACTTTTGAAACGTCTAAAATCGTGTCATTTTATGTTTTTTTTATAATACAGTCATAAACAAAATAAACTAACATGTTAATCATTTACCGTTATGTGAAATCTTTAATAATATAAAAACTATGAAAGGTTTGATTTAAGATGGTATAATTGAGAAAATGATAACTTTAATGATTTTGTAGATCGAGCAAAAAACTTTGGTAGAGATAGTACAAGTATTTAATACGTATGCAGATATTGAGTCTAGTGTAGTCACAAGAAGTAGGCATGCGATATTAATAATAAAGATTTACGTATGATTGTCAACCAAGATTTGTTGTTGGGTCAATCTTTCCCTGCCCAAAATCAAATCCTAAAAAGATTCTTTACAAACACAAAAACATAAAAAAAAAACCAACAACATAAACTACTCTAATTGGAAATAATCAGACCAACATTAAAAGAAATAACTTTGTCTTTGTTGTTGGGCCCTATGTTTATACACTTTCCATTTCTTTAAACCTTTCTCTTCCTTAATCCCTAACAATTTTGAGTAAATTACTCTCTCTCTCATCCCCTCTTTCTCTCTCTCTCTCTAGAAACCCTCTCTCTCTTATTCCATACGTACACACTTACTGTATCCTCGAACCTTGTTTATATAAGTCTCCTTTTGTCCTTTAGATAGTTCTCATGTCATTACAGATCTTCTGAGATAAGTTTTTATATATATAGAGAGAGAGTGTGTGTGTTTCTAGAGAGAGAAAATATGGAGCTTGCTTTGAGCTTAGGAGATACTCCAAAACCCTATTCGTTGATGGATCATCACAGCAAATCTACCCAACAAAAGATGAAAGATTTAGGGTTTTGCATGGGCTTAGGAAACCCTAAAAACCCTAATACTCTTGAAGATCTTCCATTTAAAAATATGATGAGAGAGAAACATGATGAGAAGATCATAACTTCAACTGATCAATCACCACCGCCACCGCCGCCGCCGTCGTCACCGTCACCACCGCCGTTGCAGCTTGATCTCCTCCCTTTCACCCCAGTTCTCCGATCACCACCACAACCGTCGTCATCCCACCGGTCTTTTCCATGGCTTTCAAGAAACTGTAATAATCTAATCTTTTTTATTTTTTTTATAAACACATTTCTTGAATAATATTATTTGCTTACAAAAGTTATAAATCTACTCAAATCTTGATGTTGTAAACTCTAAAAATCCATTTTTTAAGTACTAACTTCTTAAATAATATTATTTGTTTACAAAATTTATAATCTACTCAAATCTTGAAGTAAACTCTAAAAATCCATTTTTCATAAATACCCACTTCTTAAATAATAATATTTGTTTACAAAAGTTATAATAATATTATTAATATACTCAAATCTTGATGTTTTCTCACCGGTCTTTTCCATGGCTCTCAAGAAATATAAAAATCCATTCTTTTTCAAAACCCCATTTTTTTAAATAATATTATTTGGTTAAGAAGTTATAACCTAAGAAAAATCTTAATATTTTTTTTATATGTTACAGTGGTAAGTGAACCTTTGACAGTGGTATCTGATCAAGAAACCGGTGAAGAACCAGTGGCCGGAAAGTCATCTCCAAACAACAGTAACAGTGGTACGTCGTCGTTTCAGATGGATTTCTCTACAATATTCAAGAATGAGAGATCATCATTCCATTCAAGAAAAAGAGATTTGGAGATAGCAACAATGAATCTTGAGCTAATAGATGTTAAAGAAAGAGATCATCAAAGAGCTTGTTCAAGAGGTGTTGGTGGTGGTAGTGGTATGAGTGATGATGATGAAAACGGGTTGACCCGGAAGAAGCTTCGACTCACTAAAGAACAATCTGCTTTTCTTGAAGATAGCTTCAAAGAACATAGCACACTTAACCCTGTAAGCTTTCTCTCTCCAGTTTCTCTCTCTATAATATTAACATGTGCATTAAGTTTGAATCTTGGGATTATGTTTAAGGGACTGTTTGTTTCGGCTCTTAATGTTTTATTAATGGGACAAGCGTTTGAATCGTTTTGTTTCGTGAGCAGACATTTGTCTCTGAATGGCTAAGTATAACACCGAGTTTGGATGGTTCAGACCTCCTACTAGTTCAACACTTACCTATTCATCCCTAACTCAAATTTGTATAAAATGCATTATTGAATTTACTTGATTATGATATCATATTTGTAGGTGGATTACATGTTATTTCTTGAATTCTTAAAATTATTTAAAAATAATTGGATCATATATGAGACAGATATAAGTACTAGAAATAAATGAGTTGTGTGAAAGGGATTGATATTGGGTGACACTTTGTCAAGTTCCTACATTTGTTATCTTGTTGTACTATTACATTGATTATATGGGTATGGGATGTATGATAGGAGTCCGACAACTTGCAGTATTTTTAAGTTTTAACCCTAACTTTATATGAATGCAATTCTTTATGTCATGATAAATGTTGCATGCCACCATGTCATGTTATTATCATGTAATGTCAACACCATTCACTGTTCATTATTTAATTATTATTTTAAGGTTTTGAGTCCCTAGTTTAAGAATTATTATTCTTTAGAATAAACATGGATGATTACATTAAATGTACTTTAAAGAAATATATTTATAAATTATATAAATAAACCAAATCCTCTCCCATAGTTTGTTTGAATATTATTTCCTCCGTCCCAATTTTAATGTCCTGTGTCTAAAAACACACATTTTAAGAAATTTTTTGTTTGTATGTGGTAAAATGACAATAATATCCTCAAAAGTAGTGATTATGTTTTGTCTTTTATAGGCAAAATTGGAAATTACATTTCTATTTTTAGAAAGGGAACAACTAAAAAAAGGAAGAACATTTAAATTGAGACGGACGAAGTACGTCAAAACCAACTAACCCAATGTGTATAGGATAACGGGTATCCAAGGGGTGTTGTCTAGGGAAATTGTGTCATGACTTATTAGGGTATGGTACTTACATTATCATATCTTGTCTTATTACCACCAGCACCTTACATTTAACATTTATAAAGTTCTTAAAATATATATGTATATCAATGTAATTCTTTTATTTAAAATTTTAATGGTTGTTGAAACTAATGCTTTTTGTTTGTTGGATATTTGTTTCAGAGACAAAAGCAAGCTTTAGCAAAACAGTTGAATCTACGTCCACGACAAGTCGAAGTTTGGTTTCAAAACCGAAGGGCAAGGTATTTAAATGTTTTTCATTAGTTTAGTTTTCATAAATAATATAATTAATTACAAGAAGTAAAATAATTTTGTGAGTTAATGATTTATTGCAGAACAAAACTGAAACAAACCGAGGTCGATTGTGAGTATTTAAAAAGATGTTGTGAAACCTTAACCGAAGAAAACCGAAGATTGCAAAAAGAACTTCAAGAACTCAGGGCTTTGAAGACTTCTCAACCATTTTATATGCAAATGCCGGCCACCACGCTTACTATGTGTCCGTCTTGTGAACGAGTCGCTGCCTCCACAACCACCGCCGCTGCCACTACTCCGTGCCAACAACCACCGACCCACCGGCAACCATAGACACTAGCATAACATTATAACACATGTCAAATGTAGAGTGCTTTGTTTTGGCCTTGGATTTTGACTATTTAAACCACCTAGACGAAAAAACAAATCAGAAATGCAATTTGCATGCTTGCATATGTAAATAAGATTTTGCCTCTTTTTGACCATATGTTTATTTTCTTTGTTTTTTTTTCTAGTTGTGGGAGCTCTTTGTTTTTTCTTCCACATAAAATATGGTTTGACTAATAACTTAATACTAGAAAGAATGGGAAATGATGTATACAACTTTAAAAAAGAAAAGTATTTTCCCTTTATATTTTAGAAAGTTAAAGGAGCTACAAGAAAAGTTTGAAAATTTGATGCTCGATGCATGTAAGGATATGTGTCGACGTGTAGTACTCTATAAAATATAGTCTCTCTTTTCTTTTTGATAACAAGCATGTGGTGTAAACAGATTAAATAAGTAATATGACCTTTTAAAGATCAACAAAACATATTTTGAGGAATCCGGTTTTTTGGATAATGGGTAAGCGAACTAACAAGTTAATATATCTTGTTCTCTCCTTACGAATATAACCTGGATGTTAACTGTTAAGCCATGTTCCTCGCCCTGACTATATATATATACACACACTACACACATATATATGCGTGTGATTCTTTATATATAGTCTAGTGGTTGGAAGCTAAAGTTTATTCAACAACCCATCATAATCATTTAGTTTCAAATTCAATAAAATAGATGTTTAGATTCTTAATCATAAACTGAAGTGGCTATGTATTATGTTTATGAAAATAAGTTACATAAATTGTAAAGATCCTCTAAACTATATTTCAAAGAAATACTGTATAATATAACCCGGTCATGAAACTGGTTATACTGGGTTTTTGACAGAGTCGAAAATCTGATTTTAAAATTACACAAAGTAGCTTCTCGATATATCATATACAAAACATAAAAATAAAATAATAGTAAGTAAACCATTACATAAACACAAAAACTTTGTTCTTTTCCAATTACATTGCGCTATGGACAAGTCTAAAAAAATCAAACTTTGTTATTGTTTATTATGACTATCATAACATACGGCATAATTATAACTTAAACTATGCGTTGTGAGTCACATTGAGCTAAAACTTTACCCTATAAAAAAAGACAACTGGGCGCTGACGTGGAACTAGCTAAAGTGTCAATCCTACTCACTTGATCATGTTGTGGCTCAAGGTGAGCGAGTCATTTTTTTTACCAAATTAATAAATATAAAAACATAAATATTTTACATAAAATTTTATAAAACATTACATTAAATTAAAAAAAAAATACACTACGCTAAAAAATAAAAATATTACACTAATAAAATAAAAACCATTACAATAAAAAAATACAAACGTAAGGTTGAGGTTGAGCGTAACATTTGCCACGTCAAAATATGATGAAAGTCACGCCCAACGTCTGAAAGGTACTCGACGTGAGTAAAAGCTAGAAGCACGTCTTCTGTTTTGCCAGGGAGATCCCTAGAGACCTTTTTATACGCTTTTTCGAAGTTTTTACACTTCGTTTTGAGATCCCCATACTTGTGGGAGATTGAATCACAAGTACGTTGGGTTCCACCGACAAGGTTACAAACTCGACTAGAACTTTAATCCATTGTGGTCCGCGGCTTCGCGAGCCATGGCTCGTCGACGCTCCGTCGCCATGCACTAGATTGTACGCGATTATTTACGCGAGTTCCACCTCTT
Source organism: Ambrosia x helenae (assembly GCA_030844895.1). NCBI lineage: Eukaryota > Viridiplantae > Streptophyta > Magnoliopsida > Asterales > Asteraceae > Ambrosia > Ambrosia x helenae. Next base: position 36,855 of record JAUTDX010002430.1, on the reverse strand, counting down.
CAGTCCTTTTGCACCATGATTTCGATTGATTTTTAAAGAACATGGGTAAAAATTAGGTGAAAGTATGAAGAAGATGGAGAATAATGAAGACGATAAAGATGAAGAATGATGAAGATGAAGTAAATGTATATTAGTTAAAGTGTAATAAAAGAAAATGGTAAAAATTTTAAAAATTAAAATTTTCAACGGTCTACATGTCGTTGGCGGACGCGATCGCCATCGCGTCAGCTCGCTCGCGGAGACGTTAGCGCGTGTCAGTTGTGGTGCTCGTGAGCCACGTGGCTTAGTTGGTGGCTCGCGGTAGCTCGCTCGCGGGCCACAACACATAGTCTTATTAGTAGCAATTCGTAAAAAGTAAGATGGCGTTATTGATATACTTTAAATACAAATGTGTTCTTCATATGTTGTTACTGGCTAGGTGTCTAGTAATGCGAGGTTGTATATTGTATTTATTTTGTGTATTTTTGTTTATTATCTTTGTTTCATGCTTTTGAAAATCATATATGCATTTATATGTTTAAGCTATTTCGTTATTGTTTGTTTTTCCTTCAAAATTTATGGATTACACTTTATACATAATTAAGCAATGATATCAAATTCCGCCAGCTAAATTACAAATTTTAAGTCAACATGTCCGAGAATTAACCAACTTTTGTGCCTACTAATCCCAATTCAATAAGACGTTATCAAAATTTTCAATGTATGCGTAGTTTGAATGTTGTAAATTTATGAAACCCATTCCAACGGATGGGTACAATACTAGTTTTATTTGTTAGTGTAATCACAAATACGAATTAAAGATTATAAAATGTTTAGATAATGTTCAAAATCTTTTTTGAACAACATGAACAAATGTTCACGAACACTTTATCAAATGTTTACGAACACATTTGAATGACGAGACCTGTGGTCGTGTTCGTTCATTTAACTAATCAAATGAAACTTCTTGTTTATGTTTGTTTATTTATCATATGAATGAACGTAAGCGAACTTCACGCCAAACGATATACGAACTGTTCGATTCATTTGCGTGTCAAGTTCTAAGACATGGGTCGTGATGCCTAGTCAGCGTGCCAACTTTTATGTTTTGCCTTGAAAACGCTTTATTATAAGTACCATTGTTTTGAAACCCGGACCGGACCGGCCGGTCAGACCGAGAACCGGGGGTCGAACCGGTCCGGGTCGAGGTATTGGACCGGGGGTTGGACCGGTGAACCGGCGCTCGGACCGGATTTTTTTTATATTTTTTAAAATTTTACCATATTATTTTTACGACACAATCCGGTTCTTACATTCGGTTGGACCGGTTAGACCAGTGAACCGATAAAGAGACCAATTCGATCCGGTTCAGAAAACATTGATAAGTACTTTAAATCTGCATAATTAGTGATTTTCATATGCATGTAACCTTTCACTTTTTCTTTTAGAGTGAAAAATTGAAAAATTACATGCATGTCAATTATTAGTAAGTTGTTACCGGTCAATCATTAGTAAAAGAAGATCAATGATAACTTAGTTGAGAAGTGGCAAACGGTTTTCAATTGCAATTGAGCAGCTAGCCATAACCTAGTTCTATTAAATGGTTTGTTTTTACTAAAGTCCTTGTGATGGTTCACAATGACTCAATTGTTGTAACTATCCAAATGTTGGTAGTTGTAACAAGCAACTGAAATAGTTGTAACTATCATTCTGTGTGTTCTAAAACATAAGAAATTTATCAATTTATTTTCACCTAAAAAAATATTCTCTTCTTTGGAGATTTGTTCTGTAACATGATCATGATTTCGTTCACCCATAAAATACTCTAATATGAAAATACATGTTAATTAGTAGAAACTAAATTGTTTTCCTTTTTTTTTGAACGGCCAACGAATCAATTTGTTTATGTTTGATTAAACTTAAATTTGTTTTACATATTTTATGATATATTTTTGAATTGTTCGTGTACTTATTTATGTTATATAGAAGTGTGGGCAATGGGCTAATCAGTTACCATTAAATTGATTCTTCAACTACTATTTGGTGAGTAATAAAGGAATTAATTGAAGTAGTCAATTTCTTAAATATACCAAAACCTAAAAGTCGCAGACATTTTAATTCCAAATTATCACTTTTTCGAAACCTTTTGGGTCTTCAAGGAATAATTGAGTTTTGAATTTTTTCTACTTTGTATTCAACTTTATTGTAACTGATAGTTATTGCTCTCAAGTTGTCGAAATAAAGTACAAACTAGGGTTTTCCAATATTTGTGAAATATAGCACTTGTAATTTTTTTTTTCCTCAAAATATTTGTTAATTATATGATCGAAAAGAAATGTATTTAATTTGTTAATTTTAGTGGGTTTGCTTCATATGGCGTTGTGGTGAGTAACAATATTCCAATTACGGATGGATTGATGTCGAGAGGTATAATGGTGGGGAACGGTATGTGTCCGGTATGTGGGATACACGCAAAAACAACATACCATCTATTAGGTTTGTGTATTGTGGCAAGATCGGTTTAGTGGCAAATTTACGTTTGGCTTAAAATTCCAATCTCTACTCAAAGAGGATTATTTAACTTGATTGTTCTTCATTTAGTTGACAAAGTTGTAAAGTTAATTACATAATTTTTTTTTAACCAAAGATTTCTATGGTAACGATTTAGCATAATTTAATTCACATCTCATTATTTATCTTTTAACTTTATTAAAAGAAGATTTGGTTAGCTGGATATGAACCTCTATACATAGGTGTACCTTAGTTTTTTTTTTTTTTTTTTATTTTATAAATCCTTCTCTAAAGAAAATACAAGTCTAATTTTAGAGATTAAACCGATACTCAACAGGGTGTGGACTAATCTGATTGACTAGATGTCGTTGTCATGTGTATCTCCTATCTCCTGTGAGATAACGTTAATGGAGAGACACTTGGTAGAATGATCTGCGACTGTGATTGGCTACATGTCGTCGTACTTTTATGCTATTTCTTTCCTCCTTGCTGGCATGCTACCACAGGGCGGATGATGACACGGTGGGTGACGTCTGCAGGCGATTTCTCATGGCAGGTCTGTTGTTCAATCTTTATTATAGAGAATCCAATGTGATACGTAACATTTTAGTTGTTTTATCTATTTTATCTTCTATATTATATAGAAAGTTTAGATATAAAGACTTCAATGTGAGTGAGCTAACAATAACTATTTAACTATTAAGATACATATTCAATATACCTAATAAAAATTATATACGATCATGTTAATTTCTTTTACGTACTATTTAAATCAACAAACATAAGAAATCCTAGTTTTAGCTCATTTATTGTTACATATAGGTTTCGTTTATATATTTTTTCCTCACAATTGAAAACTGAAGACCTAAATAACTGGGTTTTTAATATAACTAATTATAGCCAATGATCTCCAGCCCAGCTGGTTTGAGGTGAGAAGGTTTACCTCCTTGGAGGGTTCCTGCCCGGGTTTAGTCTCAGGTTCGAATCTCATGCTCCACTGAAAAAATAACCGCTTGGGTTTGAAAGGAGAAACCCGTGTGGTGCTATGGGATTCGATCCTGGGCAGTGGTCGCTTTGCAACACAGGATTTACCGCTGAAACACTACTCTAAAAAAATATAACTAATTATAATCATAAGAACCCTGTGGGCCTGTCGGGCTGTTGGGGATTTTTCTCTACGAGTAATGGGCCGAGTCGACTTTACGGGCTATGCACAAACTTGTATCATATAGGCCCATTTATTAGTTATTACCAATGTAATGTAAAAATATGTTCACACGCTAAGCTAAAGTGCTAAACTATTGATGGAATTGCTTTGATTGTTTCAAGCATTTTTAAACATATTTGTTTCATTTTTTTGGATGTTTTAATGATAGACCATTTTATCATTTCAAAATTGTATAAAAAGCCTAAAAACTTACTCACACCTATTGATGGTCGCGGATGACGGGTGTAACATTTTTCATACCAAGTTGGCTTATACTAACTTCGATGTGACGTGAAGTCGCTTGTTTACTCAATCGAATAAAAAGCCAATCTTTAAAAAACATACTTATCACATAATGGGCCGAACAATGCTATGGATTTGCATGTGGAAGTAGGACATATAAGGTTCTACAATACCGGTAAGCTACTCGTTTAAACATACAATATCAAGTTCTTTTATTTGATTTTAAACACTCTTTTGAAAGCTACATTTTTGCGCCTTGGATTATGTAAAATCGCTTGAATAAAACTTCGATATATGCAAAGGATTGATCTATGGTAACATACATAAGAAAAATCTTGATTTCTTGATATTGATCAGGAGAAAAATTGAATTGTGCTTCTAATCTAACATCAATGTATGTAAAATGATGTTTCTTCCCATGAGGTTAAAGTTTTGAGTTCCGTAATAATGACTAACGTAAGATTAAAGTAGTGTTAAGGGTTGTTTGGTTGATTAAGTGCTGAATCATTAAGTGTTCTGAATGGTTAAGAGGTCTGAATGATTAATGGTTAGTTTTCTTGTCCCACATTAGTAGGAGAGCTTCATTAAGGTTCAGAATTGTTTAATTGTTCAGTGCTTAATGGTTCAGCAATATCCCAAGTCTTAATGGTTCAGTCTTAACCATTTCATTCAGAAGCTGAAACAAACGCACTGAATGCTGAATCATTCAGCGCTGAATGATTCAAAGTCTCATTAAAAGGCTTACCAAACAGCCCCTTAAAGTACGTGTGTTAGCCATTATTAAAAACTATATATAATATTAATTTAATAATTTATATAAATATAAATAAAAATGAAATAAATATAAATATAAATATGGCCCATCATTTACTAGAGTCCACTCTCCAACCTATCTTTTGGATAAGCTCTTATTCTCTTATAATTTTCTAATTTCCACACTTTTTCTTCACAATCAAAACATCCAATTTAAATCCAAAAAGCTCCAAAATTCCTTAAAAACAAAATAATAATTTTCAATAAACCACTCTGTGCCTAAAATATCTTATCTTTTCAAACTTTATCAAAACCAGAAAAACAAAAACAGTCTAAAAAATGTCCATTTTATCACCAAATTCTCATCTTCTTTACAGAGAACTTCATCACAGAGACCTGCAACAGCCACAACAACCAAATTGGAGTAATGGGTATTGCTCAAATGTTACAAAAACTTGTGGGTTTGGTTTTGATCGAAGAAAGGTTAATCAGTTGAAGAAAATTGTGAAAAGAGATTGTAAAGTTGCAGCCTTTTGGGACCTGTCAAGACCTGCTTTTGTAGAATTGGAGCCGATCACAGATTCTGATCATCTTGATATTATTTTGGAAAAAGCTAAAGAAACTTCTCAACCCATTGTCATTGATTGGTATATGATCTTTTGCTTGATTTTATTATTAGTTTTTCAGTTATGATCATAGTGGTTTACCAGTGTTAGTGGAATTGGCGTCCCACTTTCTGCGTCTGATTCTGTACAATATAATATTTTGCGTGAGACGCAGAAAGTGGGACGCCCTGAAAAGTTTCCGGTATTAAAGATTGGGTAACAATTCACCATGTGTCCCATTTTCTGTGTTAAATAGTTGTACGGTATAATATATTATTAGTTGTACTGTATAAGTAGTGGAGACAGAAAGTGGACGCTAAACTTAATTTTAGGTATTAAAGATTGTGTAAGAACTAATAATCCAACATTGTTATGAACAATTCGGTAATCAGTTTTAAGATCGATAAAGAGAAGAAGAAGAACACTATAGAGAAGAAGGGAATAACTTAATTCAATTGAGGCTATAAATACCATATTAACAAACTCTTACCAAGACCATATACTATTATGACCATAGAAAACATATGTCCCGCCTTTTGTGTCGATTGATTACTTGTACAATATAAGATATTACTAATTGTGCGGTACAAGTAATCGAGATAGAGAAAGTGGGGGCATTCATTCGATTTTGAGGTATTAAAGTTGTTTAAAGAATGCATGGTGAATAATTTGTGATTTGTGTAGGATGGCTGCTTGGTGCAGAAAATGCATATATTTGAAGCCTAAATTGGAAAAATTGGCAGCAGAATATGATACCAAGTACTTTCACCAAAATTATTGTGCTATTTAATTAGTTTGATTTGATTTTCTTTTGTTGAGAAAGAAAAAAAAAACTACATGAGTAGCTTAATAAATTTTTAACTTTTAAGCTTTCCTTTTGGTTATGTTACATGGTATTTGACAAGCCTTTTTTTTTCCGGTTATGTTAAACAGACTCAAATTTTATTGCGTGGATGTGAATAAAGTACCACTAGCTCTTGTGAAACGTGGAAATATATCCGTACGTCAAGTTTTCCAAATTTAAATTCGACATATCATGTTGGTTTTGATGTTGCTAACATCTCACTTCATCGTCTTGTTTATGTTGTTTGTCGATGCAGAAAATGCCCACAATTCAGGTGAGTTTTAGGTCATCTTGACTCAATTCTAATAAACTTAGTATAAATGTTTTGGTTCTAAACTGTTAAGATGTTACATTCATGTAGTTGTGGAAAGATGGCGAGATGAAAGCAGAAGTAATCGGTGGGCATAAAGCATGGCTTGTGCTCGAAGAAGTTAGAGAAATGATAAAGAATTTTGTATGATTTTCTCTTTATTTTTGGTTAAATTCTTGTTCATATATATATTTTCGTATCATAAAATACCAATATTTATGTATAGTTTTAATTTTTGTTCATTTTATCAGTACGATATTTATTCTTTTTGTTTCAAGCCAATGTGCAGGTAAATTTGTTTCTATAAGTACAATCATGGTGTCCTATTTTCTACTAACCGGTTGGTGTTCAGTAGGTCTTTTATCGTCTTAAAAAACAAATTCATCATGTGTTGTTGGCACTTGTCACATACTCATCTTACAAGTGTTGTACGGCGTCCTTGAATCTGAAGGATCAATCATTCATTTTGGTATGATCGAGGTTCACTGGTTTTGTCATGCGCCGGATTGAAAAGGGGATGACCCTAACTCCCACCTAGTAGTGGGACACATTTTCGTTAATTGGTGAGCTATTCCCATATAAGCATGTCTTGACTAGACCTGACACCCAAACATTTGGCGCGTCACATTGAGGTAGTCAAATAGGCGTTCGATTCGACTTTGAGCAATTTATATTATTTGCAAACAAATGATTTTGAAGAAAATACATGTCCAAATATGTTTGGTGATTGCCCAGCTAAGTAAATACATGACGGTCATCTTTTCTTTACCTCGATTGGAGGCACCTTTTCTCATTTCTATCGTTTGGAACCAAGTTCTCCTTTTTGTTGTTTAGGAAGCAACTTCATGTTTTTGAGGCATATAAGTTTCCTTCTCCGTTAAAAAAAAAAAAACTTCATGTTTTTGAGGCATCACTCTTGTGCTTGATCCTGGTTCGTTTAGTGAATAGAGTTGATTCATGATTTCATAACATACTAAGATAAGTTAAGTAGGTGTAATCTATTGCTCATAGTAATCAATATCCAACTTGTTAACTCCGATAGGTTTAGCTAATGTTGGTTGGGTCGGCCCATAAAACCCATCACCAAATTCTAATCTTTCCTAAGTATTTAGGCTGGACGGTGCAGCAACGAGGAAGATTGGTGAGGCCCACATGATTCAACCAAAATAGTAGTTATTGAAACAGGAGGACAAACCCCTTTTTAACGTGACGTTAAAATGACGAATTTAAGTCCATAGAGGCTCCACTGTACACCATCCACCTTAAGCATGATATGGGTCCATTGTAAATACCTCATCATCTGAATCACATGAAAAAAATCCAACAATATAAAAACTAACATAACACGAGCATGTTTTCCAAATCCGACACATTAAACGGGTACCTCAAGCATTAAAAATGTAGAATTCCACCTATTAAAACGTATGACTCCAATACTCCACCACCACAACCTATTTAAAAAAAATCCTTAACATGTCTTAACTGGTACTAATCATGTAAACAAATATTTAACCTGTTTAGACACGAAAATTAAAAGTTATATTTCGTGCCTACGTGTTTATAACATGAAACATGTTAAGGTCATACCTATACCTGTTATAATCATGTATATTCGTGTCAAATATTCATGTTCGTGTCTAAAATTACCAGCTCTAACAACATCACTGTTCAAATCGGTAGGCTATTAATAGTAAAGGAGTTACTAGAATTCTAGTCTAGAACATTCTGAGTTAACTCAGCCCAACTCCATATCATCCACCCAAATCCAACCCAAACCCAACCCAACCCATTCAACTCAGACCCACTACCGAGTCAACTCTTCTAGAATATTCCACTCACTGAACCCTCCAGAACCCATCTTTCCTACCCTTTATCTCCTCCATCACCAAAGCCCATCGCCGTCACCAATAACCACAACAACAATAATAATAATATTATTATCCCAAATCTTCATCTGCAACAAACAATGGCTAAATACGGCGAAGGAGACAAACGATGGATAGTGGAAGACCGACCAGACGGAGCCAACGTCCACAACTGGCACTGGGCAGAGACCAACTGTCTCGAATGGTCCAAATCCCTCCTCTCCAAACTCCTTTCAAACCAAACAATATTATCAGGAGAAGGCAACCTTTTCATCAAGATTACAAATCTTGAAAAGGTTGAAGGGGAGGCTTATGTTAATGTTCGTAAGGGGAAAATAATACCTGGGTATGAGCTAAATATTGTTATTAATTGGAAAGGTGAGGCTAAAGATGCTGAAGGTAAGTCTTTGTTGGTTGTTGATGGTGTTGTTGAAGTACCGTATGTTTCTGATGAGAATGCTGATGAAGATCCTGATTTGAGGGTTATTGTTAAAGATGAAGGGCCTATTGGAAAGAGGTTGAAAGATGCTTTTTTGGGTAAAGGGAAAGATTTTGTTTTGGAGAAGATTAGGTGTTATGTTGAGGCTATGGCTAAAGGTGGGCCTGCTAAGGATGAGTTGGAGGTTAAGAAGGTGGGTCAGAAGGCGGGTTCGGGTTCGGGTTCGCAACCGGTGGTGGCTGCGGTTGCGAAACCGGAGGAGAAGAAGGAGAAGGAGAAGAGGAAGGAAGGGTTTAAGACGATAAAGTTGACGGAGAAGTTTAGTTGTAGGGCGATGAATATGTATGAGATATTGATGGATGAGAATAGGTGGAAGGGGTTTACGCAGAGTAATGCGAAGATAAGTAAGGAGGTTGGTGGGGAGATTAGTATTTTTGATGGGTCGGTTACGGGGACGAATGTCGAGTTGCAGGAGGGGAAGTTGATTGTTCAGAAGTGGCGGTTTGGGAGCTGGCCGGATGGCGTTTACTCGACGGTATATCTTGGTTCTTTTGATTATGTTGTTTTACATTGTGTTTATAGATGTTGTTGGTAATATTAGGTTTGTTATATGTTAAACAAAGAACTGCTAGGACCGCATAAACACTTTATCAATTGCTTTAAGTGTTATCCGTATGGTGGTACGACTAGGGAGTAGGGGTCTTAGGTGTTTAAGATAGGAAATTGAATCTTTAGTGTGTACCCATATGGTAATATTTGTGTAGGTATTAAGGTATATGTATTAGTGTGTAACTAGAGGACTGCTAGAACCACATAAATGCTTTGTCATTGCTTTAAATGTTGTTTGTAAGTTTGTGTAGTTATAAGTATAAGGGACTGTTTGGTTGATTAAGTGCTGGATTATTAAGAGGCCTGAATGGTTAATTTTCTTTTCCCACATTGGTAGGAGAGTCTCATTAGGTTCAACCTGGTTCAGTGCTTAATAGTTCAGTGCTTAATGGTTCATCAACATCCCAAATCTCATTAGGTTAGCCATTTCATTTAGAAGCTGAAACAAACGCGCTGAATGCGGAATCATTCAGCTCTGAATGGTTCAGAGCCTCGTTAAGAGGCTTACCAAACAGCCCCTAAGTGTATAACTAGACGACTGCTAGAACAGCATAAATACTTTATTATTGCTTTAAATGTTATTTGCAAGTCGATATGACATTGACAAGGTATTTTAGAGGTGCTTAAGATGGGAAAACCTCAGAGCCTCGTTAAGAGGCTTACCAAACAGCCCCTAAGTGTATAACTAGACGACTGCTAGAACAGCATAAAAAACATGAAATTTCTTTTACACCATGAAAATCAAGACAAGTAAATATAGTTAGGAATTGCTTATTTCCATTTGTAGAAGTTGTAAAATGCAATATATTGATTTAGTTTTGGAAGATTATAGTTGTGGTTGAATGTATGTTTACAAAGGTGATTATTGAGGCTTATGAGTGTCAGAATCATATTGTAGTCGAATTTAATTAATAGGTTGTCTGTTTCTTTCATTAGATAGTGTGTGTTCTGTCACTTTATACTTGGATTCCTTGCCTGGTTATGTGTGTATCTTTAGGTAGGCTGATTATTGCTTGATAAACCTATGCCCCTTGCATCATAAAGTAGAATTTCGTATAGATCATAAAAGCTTTGTGTTTTTTCGTTATATATAACTGTGCCTCTTTTGCATGTTTGGTGATTTGTTTAAGCTTATTATTCTTAATGACTAATATTCATCATTCATTGGTGATATGGGTTTAATTGTTTATTTATGCAGGTGAGGTTGGTTTTAGAAGAACCTGAACCTGGAGTTACGGTTGTGAAGTTGACACAAACTGATGTTCCAGAGGAAGACAGGTTTGTTTATATTCCTTACAAACTTTTAACCCGTATATGTGAAAAAAAAACGAGTCAGTTTGGGCTGTGTTTTATTGACAACGGGTCAATTGGGTGACTAGGGAGAAAACTTTAAGGGAAGGTTGAATGCCTTGGTCACTTTCGACCTAAAGTTTATTTAAATGGGTTGCAGCCTCCTTAATCGTTGTATAAAAGTACGGATTGTTGCTGTAATAAGTAAGTTACATAACACATTATCTATTTCGAAACTCTAATAGAAAAACAAAAAAAGCGTCGAGTCGTCAACCCAACTTGACCCGCACTAAAACTCCCCAAAATCGACTTGTTTAAAAAAAGTAGATTGTCATCTCAATAACGTTGTTTTTGTTAATCATATGAACAAAAGTTCACCCACCTCAAAACTTAACATTTATATAAAAAGACTGGTTAAATATATATAGTTTATTAGTCATACATAACAAGTTATTTAGAAAAAAATAGTACAAATGAACAAAAAAACATTGATCAGTCTGTTGTAAAACTTACCTTTTTTTTGACATGTTACATGACTCACCCGTTTTGCTAGCTCGTCATTTGAGCATCCACTGTGTTGTGTTGCACGATTTCTGCAGTTTTAACTTATACAATTTTTGTGCAGGTATGGAAATTCAACTGTGGTGGAGAACACAGAAAGAGGATGGCGGGATCTAATCTTTCACAAGATTCGGGCAGTTTTCGGGTTTGGTGTTTGAATCATCTATTTCTTGCTAAAATGTAAAAGTACGGAACTAATAATCTGGTTATTGTGTTTGGTTGAAAATCCTGAATTTTTTCTGGGTTTGGTCATCCATGTGTCACGGAATGTTTAAACTCTAGATGTTTATGATATTCATTCTGGTTTGGACATTGCAGACTCGATTTGTTGAATTGAATCTTGAAATGTATGATGTTTTTGTTGGTGTCTAATTCTAGCTCTAAACAATCAAATATGGTATACTGGCATAAATCATGCTCATTACTGGTCTTATTTTATTTTTTTAATGACAAATGTTACGACTTCTATACTATTAAACCAATAAACCTAAATTACACCCTTACCAAGGATGGATATCCCCTTTAAGAGACGGGTGCCTCTACCTAGTGAGCTACATCACATTGGCAACTATTCTTAAGATAAACATTGTAAATGAAATCAATTTGGTAGCAAAAACAGTTTGCCCTTGTTACAATAGGTGCAAATTTCTCATCCTAATGGTATAGTAGCATGGTGTTTGCCTTCCTACAAAAGTGACGAGAGTTGAAATCTTTACAACTGCAAGACTAGATGATATTTAAGAGAAGAGTAAAAGTTGTTAAAATAACAAATGGTGCAATCTTCCCATGATTTAAGTTGTCGCTTCGGTTTTTCATCATCCTAAGGCATATGTTTTCTCGCGTGTCAAAGAAGCTCGTAAGATCAATACTCATGGCAACCTTATAGAGTTTAAGGAATGCTCGTACTGAAAAACTTTATGATGGTAGATCGAAAGTCCTAAAAAGATTTTGGAGGCAATACAGATGAGTTTCTTTTTGTATATCAAACACAAGGTGAAAATGTATGTTTAGATTAAAATTCTTTGTGTTACTATAACTTACACAAGGCGAAAATGTATCTTTAGATTAAAATTCTTTGTGTTACTATCAGTGGCGGATCTTGAACGAAAAACCTAGTAGGGCCTGGCTTAATCTGGTAGGGCCGGACTCAGTACATATAAAAATTTTGGTAAAATTTACACCACGAAACGAAAAAACTGGGTGGGCCAAGGCCCAGTCTAGCCCTAGTGAAGGACCGCCCATGGTTACTATAACTTTCTTGTATCATTTAGCATTGTAGCCATTGACGGGTCTTCCTACCGGACAGACGAGGCACTGACACCCGCCTACTTTTTCACTTCATAGCGTAAATTTTACCAAAATTTTTTATATTTATTGAGTCTGATCCTACAAAGTTTTTCATTTAAAATTCGTCATTGATCGTATCATATTGCTAGTTTTTTGATAATACATTTTGTGTTAAAACATAAAATTGTCAACTCTCATCTCAAAATCTAACAAAATAAAAAAAAATAAAAAATTGTCAACTCATTAGGTTTTGGTGACATATACTTGACATCGAAACAAACACCACACTTGTTTGTTGTTTGTTCATCAAACACCCGCCAAAACATTCTTTGTCTGATCTAAACCCCTAACATCTGTTGTTACCAATGAAGATCACTAAAAGATTCAATAGAGTCATTAAACCCTTAAAACCCATAAACCCATCCACAAGTGATTTTAAACCCAAATCAACCCTTAAGCTGAAATCAAAAACAAAACTTACATCATTAAAACAAAAACCCACATCCCAATCCAATCTTTATCCAAACCCCACCTTTGTTCTTGAAAAAAATCCAATCTTGGGCCCTGATTTTTACCAAATAGATGCTCTTCATCTTGCTCCAAGATTGCTTGGCAAGTACCTTAAAAGAGATGATGTTGTTCTCCAGATTACAGAGGTAGCCTTAATTAGTTTTTATTTTTTATATAATTTGGCTCTTTGGCCCCCGAATTTCTCGACCCCCTAGGAACCAAGGTTTTGTTTTCGGTAGGATAGGGTTGATGCACAGCTTGTTGCCCGTTTACGTGCAGGCGCAGAACATACAACCAAAAATGCAGAATCTCGTCTCAATCATCATTTATCAAGACTTATGGCATTTTTGTAATTACCGTATAAATAAAAGTTGCCTTACATGGCGTTTTCGTAATTACATTGCAATTAGAAGGTTTTTTATTTCGCATGACGTTTCGTAATTAAATTGGAATTTAAAAGTTTTTTATTTTGTAAAAAAAAAAGAATAAAAAAGGAAAACACTGTAGCGAAAGCGATGTTTGCTACAGTGAAAACCTTGATGACAAATGTTATATATAATAATGAATAATAAATAACAATAATAATAATAATTGGGGAGTTTATATACACCCTAAAACTTATTTTGACACCTAGTATACTGGCCGTGTACTAGTAAGAGGATGTCAAAGTGTGTTTTGTATCATAAGTATACGACTCATATACATTTATAGTTGGTCGTATATAAGGCTCGTATATATGTTTATCTATTGTATATAGTCATCTATGGTCGTACATAAGACTTGTATATATGTTTATCGATCGTATGCAGTATACGACTTTTATACATGTATAATGGTCGTATATAAGGCTTTTATACATGTATACTGGTCGTATATAAGGCTCGTAGATATGTTAAGGATTGTATATACGACTCGTACACATGTATACTGGTTGTGTACTTGTGTAGCGAAACACACTTTGTTTTATACAAGCTTACGGGTCGTATACGTGTGCGGATGTCAGAATAAGATGGTTGTACGTGTAAGGAAGGCCTAAATTTGATTGTGATTAGGAATGTTTATGATTGGAATTTGCAGGTGGAAGCATATAGGTCTAATGATTCTGCCTGTCATGGTCGTGTTGGTGTTACGCCAAGAACTGCTCCTCTTGTAAGATCATATGAACATATGTTTGGTTTTTGTTTTTATTTGTTTATAGAAGTTTGTATCTTTGTGCTGGGTTGGGTTGATTATGATGATGAGATGATTTTTTGATGCATAAAACCATAATCTAAACAAATTTAGGACTTTTTCGGATCGCTACTTTAAGCACAAAACCAAATTTAAGTAAAGATTTATGAGGTTGTATAATTTCAGGCTTATATTTGTACAATTTAAGGTTGTTAGCATCTTGCTAAGAATCATAATCTATTGCTTTGGATGCGATACACAAAACTATGTAATCGTCCCACCTTCGCTCTCCTGGTATTTTTGATAATCTTTCATGCACTACCAACCCTACCGGCCAACAGGGGCGGACCTAGTTAATAACTAGGTGCCGCGTCCGTTGCTGCTCAACTTCGCGCGCGTAGTGGATAATTAGTGGAAAATTTGTTTTTTTTTTACAAAATTTGGAAAACGTTGCTACTAAAATGAAAAAAATGAAAAACGTTACTACTAGATCCGCCACTGCCGGCCAAGCCATTTTGCCACCTCTATGATATTGTTGTGCGTTTGCAATGTCTGTTTTTACCAAAACTTGGATATGATAAGAAGTGCAACAAATTTCATTATGAGTTTTTCTTTTTTTTTTCTTTAAATTATGTTTGTTTAATTTTTCAACATATTGCATAGTTCGGACCAGGAGGGCATGCTTATGTGTATCTTTGCTACGGTCTGCATACAATGTTGAATGTTGTAGCTGACAAACAAGGAATTGGTTCAGCTGTCTTAATTCGTTCATGTGCACCTGTCACCGGTAATTTCTACAACGTATACTCCTTAATTACATGAAAATTACATGCTTTCAAGTTCAGATATCCAACAAACAATTTCTAGTTACCGTAAGCTATAGAAAGGAAGAAAAGACGAAGATAGACTTTGACTATTAAAGTCAACTCAAGCTAATCTTTAAATGGTGTCAAGGACCTGAATTTCTTGCATTTACAAGTAAAGTGTATGAATCAACAGGGTTGGAGACTATTAAACAACGTCGGGGTCAGGATACTGAGAAGCCCGTTCTTCTTACCGGGCCCGGCAAGGTCAGTCTGCATAGTCTTTCCCATTTTCCATAGTAGATATCAATCTACCGTTGCAGTCAGACCATGTATATTGTCATATAGAAGGGTCTATTCTTGCTGCATTTTATTGATGACGGGTCAAAATAATCTTAATATATTAATATTATTGCTTTTGGTAATCATGTGAACAAGATGTATAAACTGGACAAAATGGGTTGACTATGGTTAAAATGAAAATAGTCATAGGTTATATGCCTTATCAGTATTTAGATGTGTAGGGCGTGGTAAATAATGTATATCGTAATCATAGTTGTCAAAGCGCCTAGGCGCACTCAAGGCGCATAGGCCGAGCCTGGAGCCTAGGCGCAAGACGCATAAAAAACGAGGGCTTTTTATAATTAGGCGCATAGTATAAATTACATTTTTTAGGGATTTTAGAGACGTTTTAGGCTTGTTTAGGGCTACATTAGGATGTTTTAGGGTTGTTTAGGACTTGTTCATAACTCATTTAGGATGTTTAATAGGTTTAGGCAACTTTTAGCCTGAATTTGGCCGGAAATCAGCCTGAAAATAGTCCCGATAGTGCGCCTCAGTGCCTAGGCGCGCGCCTCACAGGGCGCAACGCACTTGGTGCGCCTGGTTGCGCCTAGGCGCGCTTTTAACAACTATGATTGTAATGGTATAAAACTGGTATTAAAACTCAAATATAGAACGGTCACATCATTACATGTCAAAGGTTTGCCTAATGTGTATCTAAATGCATAGGACGTCTTAAATCATTGTATTCGAAAGAAAATATCTTATTACTTTTAATGATATAGTTTTGTAACCACGTTTAAATACATCAACTCTTTACAAGATACTGTATTACAAAATTGACAAAAAGTTTATATATGGGTCAGCACAACTTGACCATGTTGTGATCGACTCAATAAAAAGTTCCATTTTTGACCCGCTTACCTAACCCGTCTATTTTGTCACCTCTATGGATCACGTTCTGAAATCTAACGATTCCATGTTATAACATCACTAAGGTTGGTCAAGCACTAGGGATTACAACAGACTGGTCTAACCAACCTCTCTTTACTCCTGGTAACAATTAATAACTCAAGTTCTGTTTTTTTTTTTTTTTTTTTTTTTTTTTTTTTTTTTTTTGTGATGAAATGTTAGATTAACTTGGGTTGGTGTTTTAGGTGGTCTGGAACTATTGGACGGCCCGGATGTGACGGAAATAGTAGTGGGGCCACGTGTAGGGATAGATTATGCTTTGCCTGAACATGTTGGTGCATTATGGAGGTTTGCAATTGCTGGGAGCCCTTGGATAAGTGCTCCTAAGAACACCCTAAGCCCACCTTAATCTTTTAGTCATCCATTAATCTTGGATAAGGTTGTATGGATTTAAATCTTCTAGTAAAATTTAATGATGTCTTTTGGTGTGACTTTTAGATTATTGTAGGAAAAAGTTTAACACAACAGAAGAGAGTAATTTAATAGAAAACCAATTTTACGTAGAGAAGTGTGAGAATCTATTGTCTTAACTATGATACGTAAAGCAGTTATGTAGTTACATAATCACGTCTCTTTTTTCTACTATATTTGTCATGCACAATGCATAGTTGTCAAAGTTGCATGACTTCATGAGGAGCAGGCGCTTTGACAAAGCAAGGCCTAGGCGCTTCAAACACATGTAAGGCCAGTTGCATAATAAAGTGTTGTTGAGGCGAGTGCTTTGGTATGTCTACACACAAAAATAGACTTAACCCTCCAAAAACAAACCTAAACCAACCAAAAAAGGCTTAACTGCGTCTAGTGTTCTTTAGCTTAACATATCTCTTTAGCTACAATATCTAAAGAGTTTTTTTTGGAAGATGACTTTCTTTTTAAAGGAAGTTCTCATACCCACTTATGCAGACCCTGAACCTCCACTCCACAGTCTATGTTGTCTGAATCGAGTCCATGCTGGTGGTAGTGTGGTTGTTATGGCTTCCGCCCGGGAATGTCAAGCTCTCCCCATCATTGCCTATGTCTCTCCAAATAGTTGCAATGGGGATCAAACCCAAGTTTCACGAGGAGAAGCCCGGGCCGCCTATCACTGCACCATAAGTGAAGGACTTGATATCTAAAGAGTAGTGGACCCATTTTTCCATTCAAGAAATCCATTTAATTCTTTTTTATTTATATCTATGATAAACTACATAACATGGATTCATATTTTTCTCTTTAAAACAATGAGAACTCACTATTATAACTTTTGATATCTCATAAGTATATTACTAACTATTAACTAATGAGATCATATAAAATGTAACTTACATTCTCCGAAAGTGTTACAATTGTTTTAACATATATGAGATGAAATGAATACTAACAATTAACATAACATTTACAAAACACGATGATATTCTTTTTGCTTTCTAAATCTTAAAAAAAGTAATCAAAACTCCAAAGTAGGAGGTACTTGATGGGGAGTACAATAAATAAAAAAAAACACACACATACACACAATATTTCCCCATATACAGGGAAGTACGATACATAAAAGAAATCTCCAAAAAGGTTAATAAAATCGGACACATGAATGAAGAGTTTTTTTTTTAGTTGCTGGTACTCGATGCAGCAGTCTCAACAGGTGTTTGTTTCAGCTAGGGGTGTAAAGATGTGTACGGCTCAAGAGCTACTTGGGATCAGATCGATAAAAAGCTTAAACAAGTTGAGCCTTAACGAGCCCAACTTCGACCCTGAAATATAACTCATTTAGTTATCGAGCTCGAGTTGTACATACAAAGATTTCTTGACTGTCATTCCCATCGATGGGCTTGGGCAACACATGTCGATTGTTGAATATCGGGCTATCATTAAGTATAGGCTTATGATTCCTATGTTCCCAGTTGATGAGCCGTGTCCAGTTTGTAAAAATGCATGTTTAGATAAATTTGGGGAGCATGCCCTTCACTGTAGGGAGCTGCCAGGATTTAAATACAGACATGACCTGGTCAAGGATGTCTTTTGGGACGTCTTACGAAGAGCAGGGATTTCAGTTAGGAAAGAAGCCCCGGTTAACTTTTTGACAGATCCACTTGAGGGGCGGTCCACCCTAAGGCCAGCGGATGTCCTTGTGTTCGGGGGGACGCAGGGCAAACACACGTGCGTTGATCTCACAAGGGTGTCTCTTTTGGTGGGACTTCGGGATTCGGGGTTTGTGGCAGGGCAGACACTCAGGTAGTCTTTAAAGTTGAATCCAAGAAAGTTGACAAACATGAAGTTGCTTGTCTGAAAAAACCAACACTTCTTTGTGTCCTTCACTTTTGACACATTTAAGGGCCATGCTCCCGAAGCAATCAGGTTTTTAGATCGAGTGCAAAAGGTGGTGCAGAGTAACTCTCTTGCGGCTAAGGACACAAGCTTTATTTTTAATAGAGTAGGCTTTATTATTCAAAAAGGGTTGCGGCGTAACTTGTTGCCCGTCTACCTGTTGCTCACTTGTAATTCCTGTTAGTTTTTAATTTTCAATGAAATGCAATATTAAAAAAAATTTGTAACACAATTATTTTGAATATTGGAAAGATAAGAGCACATGATGTTATATTATTTTTTTATGTATGCGATTTTGTCAATTTGAAAATGTTTTCTTTTTAACTAATAACATTATCGAGTCAAGCTCCAGCCAAACTTTTTCTCGTTTAAGCTATCGAATCGAGCTCAAGCTGAGCTTTTAGCTCATTTAAAAGTGTTTTCAAATTATCTCAAGCAGTTTTCAAATTATCTCAAGCGAGCTAAGCTCAAGCTCAAGCTCTTTGGTTTAACTTTCAAGCCGAGTTCAAACTCAAAATAATAGCCTCGAACCGAGCCCATCTTAACTCAAGCCATATAAAATAATGAAGAGCCAAGCTCAAGTCTAATCAGACTCAGACTCAGCTCGGCTCATTTATACCCCTTGACTCCCCTTGAGCATAGTGACACTATACCAGTAAAACTGAAACTAATTCCGCGCCCTTCAAATCTCTCAAACCTCACCGTCACCGTCACCGTCACCGTCGTCCATGGAGGACGACCACCGTATCCAACACCTTATTCAAGAACTAGTCCACCGTCTGCAAACCAACCCTTCTTCTTCTTCTTCTTCTTCTTCCCCTAACCCTAATAACTCTAACCCTAACCCTAACAATGTCAAATACGCTACTCGAATATTATCAAGCCGTATGACGCCGTCAATAACCGCCGACGAAGCTGCTATGGCGTATTCTATCAAAACCCAGTTGGTTAAACAAGGTAAATTGTCTGATGCTTTATTATTCACAGATCTTTATTCCAAATTCGCCTCCAAGACTGGTCCTGGTAGTGTTAACAATAAGTGGGCTGTTCTTTATTTGCTTAAAGTTGTTTCCCAAGATCGTAGAACTAATGTTAATGTTAATCTTGATTCGGGTTTCTCCGGTGGTGGGCTTCCGCCTTTGTTCGAGCCCGAAACTAATGGGAATTTAGCTAGGGTTGTAAAAGATAATAATAATTTAGGGCAAAGTTTAGGTTATGAGGGGAATGGTAGTGATTCGAATCATTCGATGAAGTTACGGAATAATGGTGGTGGTGGAGTGTTGATGGTGTCGAAAGATTCGGAGAATTTGAGGGATATGGCGTATCGGGAGTTTGGGGTGTTAGTGAAGGAGGAGAATAACGTGTCGGAAGAGGTGTTGGTGAGGGATGTGTTGTATTGTTGTCAAGGGATTGATGGGAAGTATGTGATATATGATGAGAGTGTCGATGGGTATGTGTTGCCGGAGACGATAAGGGTGTCGAGGCCTATGAGGGTTATGGTTAGGAAGCTTTGTGAGCTTGGTTGGTTGTTTAGGAAGGTGAAGGAGTATGTTTCGGAGACGATGGATAAGTTTTGTTGTGAGAGTGTTGGGACGGTGGCGCAGGCGTTTTGTGCAGCGTTGCAGGATGAGCTTTCGGAGTATTATAAGTTGTTGGCTGTGCTTCAGTCGCAGGCGATGAATCCGATTCCGTTGGTTTCGGAGAATGCGAGCTCGGGGAATTATCTTTCGTTAAGGAGGCTTTTGGTTTGGTTTGCTGAACCGATGGTTAAGATGCGGTTGATGGCGGTTCTTGTGGATAGTTGTAAGGATTTGAAGGGCGGTGCGATGGCGGGAGCCATTCATGTGCTTGCTCAACATGGTGACCCTCTTTTGCACGAGTTTATGAAACGGTTACTTCGTAGAGTGTGTTCGCCTCTTTTTGAAATGGTTAGAAGTTGGGTTTTAGAAGGCGAGCTTGAAGATATATTTTCTGAGTTTTTTGTTTTCGGTCATTCTGTAAAGGCGGAATCTTTATGGAGAGAAGGTTATAGACTTCATTCCGCAATGCTTCCTTCTTTTATCTCTCAGTCTCTTGCGAGACGTATACTAAGAACAGGAAAATCAATTAATTTTCTTAGAGTCTGTTGTGGCGATCGAAGTTGGGCTGATGCTGCCACACAAGCTGCAGCCGCCACAGGGACCACCACTAGAAGAGGCGGTCTTGGGTACGGCGAAACCGATGCACTGGAATCGTTAGTCACTGAAGCAGCAAAGAGAATTGATAAACATCTAATGGATGTTGTTTACAACCAATATAGGTTTAAGGAGCATTGCCTTGCTATCAAAAGATATCTATTGTTAGGGCAAGGTGATTTTGTTCAATATCTAATGGATATTGTTGGGCCCGAGCTCTCGGAGCCCGCTAACACAATCAGCTCGTTTAAACTTGCTGGATTATTAGAGAGTGCAATTAGGTCGTCTAACGCACAATATGATGATCCTGACATTTTGGATAGATTGAGGGTTAAGATGATGCCACATAATACAGGAGATAGAGGGTGGGATGTGTTTTCTTTGGATTATGATGCAAGAATTCCGTTAAATACTGTGTTTACGGAATCCGTAATGGCAAAGTATTTAAAGATCTTTAACTTTTTGTGGAAGCTTAGAAGGGTAGAGCATGCACTTATAGGTGCTTGGAAGAAAATGAAACCAAACTTGATTACTTCACGTTTCTTCACTAACATACCAAAAGCGGTTAAGTTTCGGTTAATTTTGACTTCAAGGAGATGCCAGGTTCTTTGGAACGAAATGAATCATTTTCTTACGAATTTGCAATATTATATCATGTTTGAAGTGTTGGAGGTTTCGTGGGCTAATTTTTCGGACGAAATGGAAGCGTCTAAAGATCTTGATGACCTACTATCAGCCCATGATAAGTATCTTCACTCAATTGTTGAGAAATCACTTCTTGGAGAACGGTCTCAAGCTCTTTATAAAAGTTTGTTCATGTTGTTTGACCTAATTTTACGGTTTCGCAGTCATGCTGACCGGCTTTATGAAGGAATTTATGAGTTTCAAGCCAGGTATCCATATTTCTTTACCGTGATGTGTTCTTCTAAAGGTGATGATTTTGACCCGTTTACGGGTAAACGGGTCATTTTGGGGTTATTTTTTTCTTTCCTCTAATGGGTCAAATACTTGAATGGGTTAGATTTTTATTACTAAACACACTGGGAAATGTTTATTTATATTCTCATGGACCGATGTTTGCAGAACCATGGAAGATAAGACCGAACGAAGCGCACATTCTAGAAGCAAAAATGAAGATTCTGATTCATGGCTTAGTGAAGGCAGGAAAGCAATAACGCAACGTGCTGATGAATTTCTTAGAAATATGGGACAAGAAATAGATGCAGTTTCAAAGGAATATTCTTCTCTTTTTAAAGGGTTCATATCTCAACTGCCTGTGCAACAACACATTGATCTAAAGTTCCTCATGTTCCGGCTTGATTTTTCCGAATTTTATGGCTCAGCATTCTAATTTTCTGGCAAAATGACACTATATTAGCTTCCACACGCGTCAGTTTAAACATTTTATTCATGAAGGAATCAAGTTCCTATGAATTTTGCTATGGAGACATGCAGTGGATCTAAATTCCGGTTGATGTATTTGTATATCATTTCATGTTCTTAGGTATTATTTTTCTTACCTTTTATTTATAATTTAGAGGTGGCAAGATGGCCGGGATGAATGAGTTGGGTGGGGTTAAAGCCTGTAATTTTTAGTGCCGGTTAAAATACGGCGGGTTGTCTTTACCGTAAACGCCTTTTATCTGTTCTTTAAATGTTAAATGTAATATATATAATCCAAATAGTTATACAAATCTATGAATATTTTAGATCTTTGGTTACTTTCCAGCCCTCTACCTTTTTAGCTGTTTTTTTATTTGACTCGTTTGAAATGAAACATAACCCAAATCAACCCATTCGTAAGTAAATTAGTTGAACTCGTTGAAATGAGGATTTTTTTACAGGTTGGCTGGTTGAGTTCACTTGTCAACATTTTTGTCCAGTTTGTTAAAAATAATAAATGTGATACAAAACCATTTTTACCAAAATGATACTAAAAGTCATTGAATAAAACGATTCTGAGGGTTGTACGCAACTACGCATAAAACATTAATAAAAGTTTCTTGTGCGTGTCTTCAAATCATTCCTCTTTCAGCTAATTTATACTATTTGACCCGTTTGAAAAAAAATGTAACCCAGATAGACCCGTTATAAGCAAATGAGTCAAAATTGCTTACTAAAACTTTATATTGACTATGTATTCTGCCTTATATTTTAGATTGGATTTAGTCGAATAGTCGATGGGATAATGGTCTGCACAAGCTCAATGCAGTTTTAAGAGGAGGTATGCTGCTGTTCTTTAACCATTTTGTTATTCTTGTGGATGTGTACTATATTTTCATATTTGGTTTGACTAAAGAGTGATGGGTGCTGTATGTGAGGGCTTTTGAGTTATTTTGTGGGCAATTTATTTGTTTTCAAAAACTCTGTCAATAGTTTGGTATGTGTTTGCCAGTTGGAATGGAAGTTTTCCAAATCTACACGTATTGGATCATATTGTGGTGGTTTATTTCTCCAACTTTATGTTTATTACTCTGTAACACAAGAGGACAACAAATATGAAACATTTATGAGCAACTTTTGTTATCTGTTTGAAAAGACATTCTTGGTTACAGGAAAATTGACCCATACCTCTTGGTCTAGTGGTATGGTGTTTCCCCTTACAAATGTGAGGGTGTGGGTTTAAATCCTTGCAAGTGCAAGGTCAGGTGGAAATAAGGTGGTATAAAATTTGCCGTTAAAAAAAAGTTACAGGAAAATAGAAGATTATCTAGTGAGGGCATGCTCAACATATTACCAGACAACAAGAACCACTTAAAGCACAAGGTGCACTCAAAGCGTGCACATGTGAGAGAAGAAAAACTTTAGCGATAAAAATAATTAAAAAGTTGTATAAACGGCATAGTTATTAATAACTTAATACCATTCTACAATTATTACTTAAGTGCAATTTTTGTCCATGTGGTTTGCATGAATTAACACATTACATCCGTAACACCTTGAGTCTTTGTGGTTTGTCAAGTTAACACATTACATCCCTAAGACTGACGGTCGTTTAATTTTTATGTTAGTTTTTGCGTGAAATGACCTTAGGCTTAGTTTCATCCTCGAAGAGTTAGACCTCATGTGTCATTCGACAAGTGTGTGCTTGAAAAATGCCCGTTCGGATGTAAACAAGCCAAACACGAGCAAAAGGTTTTCTCAATTTGGTCTGGCATGTGAACAGCCCCAACTGAATGGAAGGGTAACGAGTCAACAATTCACACAAATTTACAAAACAATTAATACACACACAAAAAAAAAAAGAAACAAATATTCTTAAAAAACCACTAAATCTTGAGGAGGCACTTGGAACACACGAAGGAACGATTCGAAAGCTCAAGGCGGCAGTTTGATGTTTGGTGGTGACAGTTATAGACCTTATCTTACATAACCACAACCATGCCAAACAAATTTTTTTGCCCAATAATTCCCACCGCAATTTTTTACGCAACCTAATGCTCTCACTATGGTTGCACCTGGTTGACTTTATTTCTCTAGAAAAGCTATGTCTTCATATGACCATGAAAATGTGGAACGATCACTTTCAGTTTGTGAAGACTTGATGATGTAGATCGTGTACCAGAAACAAGAATCTTGACAATAAATAATTGAGAAAGACAAGTTACTTGGCTTATTTTTCTTTTCATGTGTTTTTTTTAAAGTTGTATAGGGAATTGCATGGTACAGATTTGTATGTATCATGTATCATGTATGAATGATGTTTTTTCATTATTTATACCGACGTAAAATGCAAAAAAAAAAAAAAAAAAAAAAAAATCTGATAAATATAATCATGATTAAGTGATTAACTCTCATAATTGATTTGGGCACTTGACTTTTTGATTTTATTGAATAAATAAACGAAGCTGAGTCCAAAGCTTATTTTCCAAACTCAAACAAGAATCCTGATTACAAAGCTTATCCTTTTCAAACTAAAACAAGAAGCTTGATTTCAAAGCTCATTTTTCAAACTCAAACAAGGTTGATTTCAAAGTTCATTTTTCAAACGCAAACAAGAAGATAATGTTTGGTTATAACTGTATCAAAAATAACATCTTTTAATAACCAAGTTCGTAGTTTTTATGGTTATCTGTTGATGCAAAACCAAAATAATTGAACCTAATCATTATTAAAAAAACTACAAATAGTATATTATACACAAGTTTGTTCAACTATGCAATGCATATGTTTTTTAAACATAACTTTGTTATTACTAATTATGTATCATTATATTTATCAATTCATGTGATACACGGGATTGGTATGTTGTAACCTAGTTTCTCATTAATAAATTATTCGTGTTTTTTTTTTTGCATTTTAGCATGACCTAAAGCTTGTTTAACTTTTTAATCGGGACATGAGCTTGAACAAATCCAAACCAAGAAAAGACGGCACTCGTCAGTCAACCAAACCATTTCCCCCTATAGCCGAAAAAATAACCGTTTGTAACCAAAATTGATTGATTATAAAACTTAAGAAACAAAGTTTCTGTTATAGCTTCATCTTGAGTCTTGAAGCTGACTTATAAATGCCCACCCCTAATGAACAGATTGTCATGTTGTGCTACACCGCCCCTCCCCCTTCAGGTATCAATTTTGGTGAGGATCAACTGACCCGAGTAAGGGTGTATGGTTGGTTGTTGAATTTTGAATGATTGTGATTGGTTGGTTGATTATAAAAAAACCCCTCTACGCCACCACCATCCTGTGGTTTTTTGGCAGTTGGAGGGGAATTGACGTGGCTACCACATGTAGCTCCATGCCCCCTTTACCTCATGACCACACCGTATAGTCTTAGGGCAGTATTTAACAAAGATGATGTGACAGCCCAATATTGAAAGTTGTTAGGGTACCTAACATGACCATACCCATCACCCTTAACATATACTCATGTTGTTCATATATAATGTCTTATGAGACAACATTTGATCCATGATTTTCTGTTGCCTTCACATATTCGTTGAACTATTTTCATCTAAAGTATATGAAATTCATTACAAAGGTAAATCTTGGTTGTGGAAGTCAAACGTTTGACACGTTGGTTGTAAAATATAGTGTGGGGTCTGTTTTAAAAAAAATGTAGTATTGTAGTTGATATCATTTTTATTCCTTAACAATGTGAGATTGTTTGGTGCATGTTTCATTTTATTTGTAACCACCATTTTTTTTTCTTATAAATGTAGAGTAAAAGGTTATTTTTTATTTTTTTTAATATTCGAAGTTTACATCTAAAATTTCATCTAGATATATGTGGATTCATATAAATGGATACTTATAGTTGTTAAACTCCGACGACTACAAAATTGTTAGTAATAAACCTACATAGGGTGGCGGTTTTCGGGTTGTTATGCTAATTTTTATGATAAAGAAGTTTTGAAATTAACATACGTTGAAAGTTTTGAGTCGTCCCTGCTTCGATCAATGAAAGAAATGTGTGACCTCAAGGAAATTGTCCATGACTTTCACTCGATTAACACCTTTCGTTGTTACCTAATTTCATTTAATGGTTATGAAATTCATGGTAGACTTAGGCAACGGTCAATATTGGTTGTGAGAATATGACGTTTGATAAACAGTTATGGTGAAAGTAATCTTTTTTTCATTTATTATATATGATGATTAATTAATTTTTCTTTCCCCTTTTTAATTTGTTACAATTTTAAATAATGGGTTGGGTTATTCTACAAAGGCTACAAAAAATGAGAAGGGTGAGAAGCCACTAGAAAATGACATGTGTCCAAAGGATTAACAAGTGGGAGGGGTAATTTTGTCAAAAACATATGCACATGCAAGTCACATGCCATTTCCACCTTCATTTTTAAATGCCCGTAACTTTTTTATACGTCATCCGTTTTTAAAAAAAATTATACCATAAAATTGAGCGTCGTTTTATCTTTAATATGAGTACCATATTGATATACTTTTGAAAAAAAAAATTCAAAACCCACTTGCATAAGACACAATGGAATGTAAAACACAATGAACACCAATTAAATATAGAGTATAAAACATAATCAAGAGTCTAGTAAAACACAATGGACGACATACTAAGACGCAATGAATAGAAGACTAAAACACAATGAATACTTTTGAAAAAAAAAGTTGAAAACCCAGTTACGTAAGACACAATGGATGACATACAAAAGACACAATGAACAAAAGACTAAAAAACAATGAATACTTTTGAAAAAAAAAAAGTTAAAAACCCAATTGTGTAAAACACAATGGACGACATAATAAAGACACAATGAACAGAAGATTAAAACACAATGAATACTTTTGGAAAAAAAGTTGAAAACCCAGTTGCGTAAGACACAATGGAGATAACGTAAAACACAATGAGTACCAATTAAATATGCAATGAACAATATGGTATAAAACACAATGAACAGTCTAATAAAACACAATTGACAACATATAAAAGACACAATGAACAGAATACTAAAACACAATGAATAATAGACTTAAACACAATGAACAACATAATAAAACACAATGTACGACTAAATACAAAACTCATTTGCGTAAAACACAATTAAAAGCATACTAAAAATACAATGGACAAAGTTAAATCATGTGTAGACTAAAAAAACATAAATAACATATTTATAAAGCACACATGCATACTATAACACAATGAACGTGCAAAAGACACAACGGAGAAAAAAAAACCCATGTAGCACGATTTTATTTTTCAATTTTAATGTAGCAATGTGGTACTCATATTAAAGATAAAAAAACGCTCGTTAATATGGTGAAATTTTTTTGAAAAAAAAATGTCGTATGAAAAAGTTATAGACGTTTTAAAATGATAGGGGAATTGACATGTGCATTGCATGTGGAGAGAGAAAGTCAACAAATGTGGTTTTCCTTTTATGCCCTTTCTCTAATTTATTATTTATTTTTTTCAAACAAACTAATCTCAACCTTTCAAATATATGATCAATGGATCACAATCCTTCTCACCCTTCCTAGAAAAAGTGTGTTGTGTATTTGATCCTAACCCTTAAATAATAACAAGCCAAATCTGTAATTTTCTTTACCAAGTCAGATATAATTAATTTATATTTAGTATATTAAATACTAATAATTTTTAAACATAAAAGCTCGTTTAGGTTCGTAAGCCGGCTTGAACTCCATATGTAAAGTTCAGCTTGAACTCGTTTCTTAAACGAGTCTGAATAAAAACTTGAGCTCCTTTAAGTTGAAATCAATTCGCAAATTTTAGTGGGCCGATCTCTATCATTTTCAAATCTACATATTCAAACGTAACTAAGAAGGAAATCTGAGCACCTGATATGAGAAGGTGTCAGAGTCTTCTCCTAGGTAACCTCATCCTACAAACAAACCGTCGTGAGCCTCACTACAAGAAGAGGGGTCTCACTATAACCAGGTGTGTGAATAAATACTAGTTTTGACTTTTGAGATTGTGAAACTGATGAGAGTATGATCATGCGATGAGAGAGAACATACCTTTCTACTTTCCATTTACATAGGAGGATTATTAGTGTTGGTATCATGGTGACATGAAGTAGTCTCTTCTATAACCGTTGTGATTCTGACCCGTATTTCATGAATAAATACAGTTTTGACTTTAGGCGGACGTGAAACACTGTTCCAAGCGAATCGTGACGATGTGAAGGGGGTGGGCGTGAGGGAAGCAACAACCGATGAAGGGAGAATGAGTGGCGGCCCAAGGCTCTTAACCAATGAAATCCACTCTTTCGTTTCTATTTTATTTTCTAAATTAACTTACTTTAATTATTATTTTAATATGTGGTGGACAGTGAATACATTACTGATTACACACTACTTTAAAGGTGAAAAAAAATAAGTAAAACTTCTACCTATACCTGATATAACACGCATCTTTTAACGTGTCACTAAAAACCAAAAACTAAACAAACCATAACACATATCCTTACCTCAAAAATGAAATCAACCAATCTACACATGTTGTTACAAATACTACAAAAATAAAACCAACGAAATGACGAATTCCAAGAAAAACACAATTTCAAATATTACGACCCATGTTTCTTGAATTTCATATACACAAAGAAAATAGCGACTTTTGTCCTTTGAAATCTCTTCCATTTGCGTCTTTTCCGGACCTTCACTTGGTCTTTTCTACAGTCTTTACCCTCTGTTAATTTTACATTTCTAATTCCCATAATAAATAAATAAATAAATAAATAAATACTCACTCACTTCTTCAATATTATCGGAAATTTGCACAATGCACTCGATAATCTCAACTGGGTATCTCTCTAATTTGTCTCTTCTATCAATTTTTATAATAAAGTTTTGTTTTTCATTACTTTATTCAAAATCTTGAACTGGGTTTGTTTATTGTTAACTGTTTGATTTATTTATATATATTTTTTTTGTAATTTTCTCTCGGATTCTTTTATTGGTAGCCGAAATACTTGAAATGTGATTGCTTTTTGTTGATACTCTTTCACTTTCTTTCATTGGATTCTCATATGATGGTTTGATTAAATTAAATAGTTGTTTTTTTTTTGTAAAACCCCCAAATCTTGAAATTTATTAAATTTATAATTTTGGGCTTTTTCTTGGTGTTCAAGATTGCAATTTAGTGTTTTGATCATGCTTTAATTTTTTTTTTAATGGAAATCAAGATTTGGTTATGCAAAGAAATCAAGAATTGCTTTAAGGTTTTTTTTTTTTTGTCACCTACTTTCTTGTCAAATGCAGAATTTTAGGTTGATTGATACTAGGAAATTCATGTATGAAAATTGATCTTGTTGGGCAATCATATTGTTTGCTTTTTTTTTTTTTCTGCTTAGTACCAACCATATTGAGCCTTAATTATTGGTACTAAAAGTAGATAACTAATCTTGAAAGTAACATCTTTAAATGGGATGACTAAAATTGATGATCAATTGGTTGGTTACCTCCAATCATATCTTATTTATGCAATATAAAATGTGTTTGGATTGATTATTATATGCTTAGAAGTTAGAACTACCTTGATTTATTTGTAGCTTCTTGAAGATTAGCGAACTCGTGATAAACGAAGTCAATGTTATGCCTGATATTATTCAAAATGGTTGGTGTGCAGAATCTATATATTGCTAAATATCTGTTAATTAGTGCTTTAATTTCTAAGGTTTTCGTCTTTTAGTATCAAAAGGTAATTTAGATGTCTAGCTTAGGATGTAAAACTCTCGTTGTTCGGATATGTGTTTACGCTTAATAATTAGTTTTGAGCGTTCGGTAAAAATGCATATGAATGTATGATTATGATCTTTTAACTATTTATGGTCAAAATAACCAAGTGTGGAGAAATGATAACAATTCGATGTGAAGAACTTATTATTGATATAAATGTAAAATTATCTCTCAGTCTTACTTGGTTACCGGATTTTTATTCAAGTTGCAATTTTTTTGGACAAACAGGATGTCAATTTATCTTTAGCTAATCTTATTGCAATAGATATATATTTTTTCGCCTTTTATGCTTTGCGATATGCTGTCTTATTGCAATATTAAGGGTAGGAGAGGGGTAATAGAGGAATATTAAATAGTCTTTGAATTGTCTGTATGTTTAAGTCTTAGAATAATTGAGCCTGTAATTAAATAAGCTATCGTTCTTTGACTTTGACTTGCCGGCTTCACTTTGATCGTTATATTATACACATTTGGTCAATATTTAGAAACTTTAATCTTGAATCCTAACTCCATATGTTCTCATATTTTGCTTTACAAATTGTGTAATAACAGACATTGCCTGTGTCTTTCAAGAACGACAATATTGGAGCTTTGATCATGTGTTAAAGGAAGGTTTCAATTAAATCAACAAAAATATTATCGGGATTCCAATGGCGCCAGGTGGTAGTGCTTGTAAAGATGTTATCGAGTCTCACCCGAAAACTTTGAAGTATGATGCAGCAACAACAAAAAACCGATAAAAGTGTTACAAGGATTGCAACTGGAAAACATGGAATGCAATCAACAAATGGTGTTCATGAACTTCTAGAATGCCCTGTTTGCACTACTTTAATGTATCCACCAATTCATCAGGTTTGTTTTCGCTTTTCACTTATATAATTTGATAGACATCAATGATTAATTTACATGTTAACTTTTTGTAGATTTCTATATGAAATCACTAAAGTTCGCTAAATATCTAAATCTTAGTTCGATTTAGACTGTTTTTTGTATATTATCCTCTTTGCCTTCAAACCATCTAGATCACTATATTGGGTATCATTTGATTGGCATAAATCATTTGCTGCCTCCATTTGCGGTCTTTAATCCGTCTAGCTGACTGTTAGACTATTTCCCGTTGTTTTTAGAGAAATTTACTATTTTCTGAAACTCACTAAAGCTAAATCGGCTATAATATTCTAAAGGAATCTCTCTATCATTTCATGGTTATTAATCATCAAATCAAATGGTAACTTTGCTTAGATTTAGAGGCAACCGCTATTTTTTAAACTTGTAAAGCTAAATAGGATATAATGTTATGAAAAACGTTAAAACCGTCCTTTTTTGCCTTCATTTACGGTTTTCAAGCATCTTGAAAAATTTTCTTTGTAATATTTAGCTTTGTATTTAGATAAATTTACTACTTCCTGCAAATTTTATAGATAAATGAGTATGTGATTATAAAAAAACTTTTATGTTTGTCTTCATATATGTTATTATAATCGTCTAGTTCACATTTCCTGTGCACAAATCATTAGTTTTCACTGTTTTATTGAATTTTTAAAGCTATATAAGATATTATAAAACCCTCCTTTTTTGCCTTCATTTACAAAACCGTCTAATTGACAGTATTTAAAATATTTTGCTTTTGTTTTTAGAGCAATTCACTATTTTATTTTATTTTTTTATTTTTATTTTTTATTTTTTGCAAATTTCTAAAGCGAAATTGGTGCGTCAAGGAAACTTTGCATATTAAAGTTTGTGATACCATGTAGAATTTTAGATATTTACATGTGTATAATAGCTGATGGGTGTGTTGGAAGGTGAATAACGGGTCAAAGTGTCCTTGAGTTTGACCCGCAAACACTTTTTGTCCATTGTTCTATTTGATAAATAACTATTACCTTAATAATGATTTTAACAATATTGTTACAACCATAATCTAAACCTATGAATATAATCATTTATGAGGTATGTTTTGAGAATATACTTTGGACCCCTTCGACCAATTTGACGCCTTTTTAAGCTAATTTTTTATTTGACCCGTTTGAGATAAAACTCATTCAAATTGGTCTGTCGAAAGTAAATGCATAAGAATATGGCAATGAGGATATCCTTTCATATTGAGTTGCTAATTACTTCATAATAGACGATTTTGGTCAAAATTCGTGCAAATTTAGTTAACCATTTGATTTCTTTTTATATTGTAGTGTCCAAATGGCCACACATTATGCGCAGATTGCAAACTTCGAGTGCACAATTGTTGTCCTACATGTCGTCTTGAAATGGGAAATATAAGGTGTTTGGCATTGGAAAAAATAGCCGAATCTTTGGAACTTCCATGTAGACACCAAAACTATGGATGCCATGACATCTTTCCTTATTACAGCAAGCTAAAACACGAGCAAAACTGTCAGTTTCGTCCCTACAATTGTCCTTATGCGGGGTCTGAGTGTTCAGTCAATGGGGATATCCCGTTTCTTGTGACACATTTGAAGGATGATCATAATGTGGATATGCATGATGGATGCACCTTTAACCATCGATATGTTAAATCTAATCCGCATGAAGTTGAAAACGCCACGTGGATGCTAACGGTAAGTTGCTACAACTATTTTTTCCCAACCATTTTCATTTATCGTTTAGTTTTGTAAATAATCAAAAGAGCCAAACACTCCAACATTTGATTATCTGATTATACATTATCACAACCTTCAAATAACTAAGCACATCCGAACACTATTTCCTACAACCCGTTTTATTACAATGGACTATCGGTTTCCCTATAAT
The DNA here is from genome assembly GCA_030844895.1 of Ambrosia x helenae. Lineage (NCBI taxonomy): Eukaryota > Viridiplantae > Streptophyta > Magnoliopsida > Asterales > Asteraceae > Ambrosia > Ambrosia x helenae. The sequence continues at coordinate 4,192 of JAUTDX010002430.1, read as the reverse complement.
TCAGTACCACGTAATTTTATTTATATACATATACCGGAAGCAGTCTCCTATTCCCACAGGGTAGAGGTAAGGCTGTTTACATCTTAGCCTCCTCAGAACCTACCTTAGCTTGCTATTGGTAGGATTAACTGAGTATGATGATGATGATGTATAGTGCTCTAGTTATTTTTATATATAGATGTAAGTTTAATTTTTACACAATATATACTTTTTATTTATTTTTTTCGTAATTTAATGTACAATAATTATTTATTATTGTTCAAATATATTATTAATATACTAAAATATAGTTATAAATAGAAGGCTCGTTTAGGCTCACAAGTATAGTCAAGCTCGATATGCAAAGCTTAGGCTTAAGCTCGTTTATTAAATGAGCTTAAGCTTGTTTAAACTTGACTCGATTTGAGTTTTTAGAGAGCTGGCCTCAAAAGGCGGCTTGGCTTGTTTACACCCTTGACCTAATACTCGACTCAAGAACATAAAACCATCATAAACACGTCATCGTAGTTGTTCTTGGTTAACAAGGGGTATTTTGGGAAATAAATTTGGTTGCTTTACTATGCAGGTATTCAACTGCTATGGAAGACAATTCTGTTTGCATTTCGAGGCATTTCAGCTCGGAATGGCACCCGTTTACATATCTTTTTTACGGTTCATGGGTGAGGACGATGAAGCTAAGAAGTTTAGTTATTCATTAGAAGTGGGAGGGTATGGCCGTAAATGCACATGGCAAGGTGTCCCACGAAGCATCCGCGATAGTCATAGAAAAGTTCGTGATAGTCAAGACGGCCTAGTACTTCCAAGAAACTTGGCCTTGTTTTTCTCTGGTGGAGATCGACAAGAACTCAAACTAAGAGTTATGGGCGTATATGGAGAGAGCAGTGAGTTAAACCGAGTAAACAATGCCAAGCTTGTATAGTTGGTCGGCTGGACATGGCGGCCAATGGTCTGGCTAATGATCGGGCTCGAAAGCCGACACATGAATGTTGTTGGTCAAGTTCTTTAGTATTGTTATGTTGTGAACTTTCTGAATGTTGTGTTGTTGTAATGATTGTTTATGAATGGTTTGACCTTATAATCTATAATTGTGTAGCCAGATTTTTATCACCGTATAGATGACTGACTCGACCGTTTGGACCTTTCTAACGGATTTATTCGGGTCGAGTTGCTCTTGGCTCGGAAGACGAGACAAGACGTAACATCCCTACCGAGACGACTCTGGATCATATAAGTCTGACCCTTCACGCTGGCGGCTGCTGCTCAAGTCGTGACGCTAAACATGTAGGTTTTTTAAAGCAACATTGGTAAACCGCTAGCGTGAAACAATCGGCCTTCATGTCGATAGGAATATCCTTGATGGCCCGATCATTATCAAAGGAATCATATTGTGGTCGAGCAAGCTGTCCTGAGAACTGAATCCAAGAAAGTGATAATGCACGCTAAAGCATGTCAGATAATCAGCATGTTTTCAAATTGACCGGTTGTTTTAAACAATTTTTTCTGAACCATTCGGTTTTTAACTTGCCCGACGCTCATCTCTAGATACACCATTGTGACATATTTTTTGTATACTGTTTAACCCACCCTTATAATGCACAACCGTTGTGTTTATCTTTATATACATTTTGGTGTAACTTTGGTTCTAGATAACTTGACTTTCATATACAACAACATAACTTTTCCATGACTTTCGCACATACAATCACGACGTAAATTTTCTTATCTTCACGTTCACAATTTGGCTTGTATTTTCATCTATAGAACGTTTCAAACCTGCCGCGAAACGCGGGTCCCACTAGTTTATATATTAAGCTACGGTAGTCATCATCAAATTACATGGACAGATTCATTGTGAAGGTACGACAAGTGGCCCATAATCATCAACTAACTAATAACAAATCATTCATTCCATGAACGTGCAAGCATGAAAGCTATACACACACACGTATATATGTATATATATATATTTTGGTTAATCAACATACAAGAACATAAACCGATTTTCCCGCATATCACAAACATAATCTTTTGTTTTGTTTCGACTTTCTGTCTTTCCAAATCAGGGAGAGTGAGAAGATAGAAAAATCCCAAACATTCAAACTCACAAAAATTTCTATCAATTTTGTTTCAATCTTCTCCTCCCGTCCATCCGTCCGTCGTCTCTTGATTACAAATCTTTTTTTATTATTATATGTCTTGATCATTATAAATTTATAATATCATATCTTGTTGTTGTTGGCGCGAAAATCTTGAATTTAAGGTATGTTGTAACGTTTTTTTTATCATGATACCTTCATATCACACGTTGTCACGTTGTTTTGGGCATATTGATTAACATTTTTGAATCAACATTTTCTAGGACTTATTGATTAACATTGTTTGAAATGTTATTGTTTCAGGTAAAAACACAAACAAAAGTATATGGTTTGTTAAAACCTTGGTATTTTTTTTATTTTTTGGGCGAATTGTCGTACCTTCTGATTGGAGGATGTCTTGCTGTGGAGGTTCTGAAGAGGACACCTATGATGGTGGACCCTCGAATAATGTCGCCACAGCAGCACCACGAGGACCGCCTTATGGAGGTAATTAACAACATACGTATATGATGGCTATGAGACATAATTTTTATAGCCAAACATTATGTTTTGAATTTTTTTTTATTTTTTTTAGGAAGTAATAGAGGAGAGCCGAGGAGTACAGGGCCTGCAAGAAATTGCCCCTCTCAGAAACCGATGCCCATTTGACAAACCTGCATTATCATTAAACGAGTTAAATAAGATGACGAGTAATTTTGGTACAAAATCTTTGGTTGGGGAAGGTTCTTACGGTCGGGTCTTTTTATGGAAGTTAAGTACTGGAGAAGAAGTAGCAGTCAAAAAGCTGGATACTAGCTCATCAACCGAGCACGATAATGATTTTGTAGCCCAGGTGACAATTTTCATAATTCTGGCCTATTTAGTTGCGAATGGGTCTATTTCGTTTGTGTATTGTCTCAAACGGGTCATATTAAAGAAATGAGCTTAAAGGTTATTAGGTCAAATAGTGGATTATGATTGTAATAAAACTGTTTCTGTAATCATAATTAACAAACCAGTTATTTATGAAAAATTACTAAAAAAAAATAAAATGTTTTCACGGGTCAACCCAACCTGACCAGATTGTTGACTGTACAAGTTGACCCATATAAACCTGATGCCGATTTCAACCTGTTCACCAATGGCTCATCTTGCCAATGCTAGCATTATGTTACTATGCAGCATGCAAATTTTGGTTTAAGACCGCTACTAATATGCATGATTCACCATTACGAATAATATGCAGTTATCTGTCGTTTTCAAGGCTTAAGAATGAGTATTTTGTCGAGTTATTGGTTATTGCTTGGAAAGAAACAATCGAATCTTGGTTTATCAGTACGCAAGCATGGGTTCTTTGCATGACGTATTACATGGTACATTTTTTTAATTTTATTTAGAATTTTGTACCTGTGACGTCAAAACTTTATGATAAATTTGGTGTCTTTTTTCGGTTATAGGGAGAAAGGGTGTACAAGGGGCAGAACCGGCCCAGTGCTGAGCTGGACTCAGAGAGTTAGAATTGCATATGGTGCGGCGAGAGGGCTTGAGTATTTACATGAGAAGGTTCAACCTTCAATTGTACATCGTGCATGTTCGGTGTCCAGCAATGTTTTATTATACAATGATTGTGAAACCAAGATAGCTGATTTTAATTTGAGCAGTCAGTCTTCTGATACTGCAGCGCGATTGCATTCGACTAGAGTTTTGGGAACTTTTGGCTACCATGCTCCAGAGTAACGCCTTTCTTTTAAATAATATCGTTCGTTCTCATTTCAAGTAGCATAAATGCATGAAATATTCTAGTTTCAGTTGACATAATGTATGCGTTTTTTGTTTTCAGTATGCAATGACAGGGCAGATAACTTCAAAAAGCGATGTTTATAGTTTTGGAGTTGTGCTTTTAGAACTTTTGACCGGAAGAAAACCAGTTGACCACCACAATGCCTAAAGGACAACAAAGTCTTGTTACATGGGTATGCATTTGATCTCGTAAATTAAAATCATTACTATTACACCCTCAGAAGCTCCGCTTATGGTTGTGCACATATGTTGCATATATATGTGCGGGCCCCTTGGGGGGCAAAAGTAAAGTTGCACTAATTTTAACGTTATTTTTA
>JAUTDX010002429.1:0-55096 GCA_030844895.1 Ambrosia x helenae | reverse complement strand
AGAAAAAAATTACACCAAATTAACGAGCGTTTTATTATCTTTCCAACGAGTACCATAGTGCTATATAAAAAAACGGAGAAAAAAAATGACTATTTTTTGGGGGGTTTCATTCATACAGGAAAAAAAAAACACAAAGTGTTCAGGTTATTCATTAATCATGTTTTTTCTTTTAAACCAGGTTCTTATTTACGATGTTGAAATTCAACCCAATCGCCATGCTATCATTGAAATTTTACTCTTCTAAAGATACATAGGTTACTTCATCAAGAGAAGCTAGGAGAAAGAATTGCGCAACACTGCAACACATGGTGTCACCTTATACCAATGTTATTTTTTTTATTTATTTAATTAAAAGAGTAATAATTATTACTATTAGTATTAGTATTATTAGAATTGTTATATTTTTCAACCCGGGATGCTCCCGGGATTAAAAGCTATCATAATTGATTTCTCAACCCCGGGACGTTCCCGGGGTATAATCTAGTTTAGCATACACATTCACTTTTTATGCAAGGCTATACCATGATAAAAATACGAAATTTCTAATCAATTGATCAAGGACTCGAGTCTCGTAGTTATCCATTTCCGTACCATAATTAGTTGAGAATGTTACTTTAGCTAAGTTAATAGATTGGCTCAATAATAAAGTAGTCTAATCAAAATAATCAACTAGACATCCGTATAAAGTTTTCTTGGTAGACAAATCTTAAGCAAATACGTAACTTCTTTAGCAACTAGACATCCGTATTCCGAGTCATGATCAAGGCCATCTAATTTTATTGCATATAGACATCGGGGTTCAGCCCATTTGAAGAAAAGAAACAAAAAATTTGGCCACTGGTAAACCCAACAGAAACATGTAACCTGGTCCGTTGGAAAAGTAAGATGTAATTAATAGTTTTAGAAGTAACCCATTTTTTAAGTCACAAAAAAATTAAAAAAAAAAAATAAAGGTATAGTTTAAGTAACCCATTTTTTTAAATAGTTTCAATTTTTGATTCCCCTTTATACATATCAGTTGACATTTCATTTCAACACCCTAAGGGCACTGAGATTGAATCAGTAAAAAACTTAAAACGAGTTAAGCCTTAACGAGCCTGAGTTCGAGCCTTAAACATGACTCGTTTAGTTAGCGAGCCCCGAGCTCGAGCTTTTCGTACAAAGACCGTTACAAAATTTATATTATTGTTTTATATATAATATACCTAATGTTTAACATTGGCAAGCCAAGCTCTTGGTCTCTTGAATTTTACTTTCTAGCCAAGCTCAAATTCAAAATATTAGGCTTGAACCGAGCCAAGCTCAAGCTTCATAAAAACATGACTAGGCTCAAGCTCGACTCGTTTACCACCAACTGCTACTATATACTATCCACAACGAGATATAAACGAACATTGGGGGTTAGAATCGAAAGAATTCACATAAGCAAAATTTGGGTAATAAACCCTCCCTCTCTCATCCTGTGTGCCGTGTGATATGTATTGTACACAAATGGGGGCTCTGCGGCTTCCTTGTCTAACATCCATTTTCTCCGTCTCATCGGCTCGCTCTTCCTTGTTTCCACGCCGTTGCAACCACCTCAATCTTCGCAAACTCACCTTTGCAGCACCCAAAGCACCACAGAGGTTGCTGAACCTAACCAGAAGCTTCCTGTTCAGGAACAAGGCATAACGCCTCGGTCTCAGGACTTTAATGCCTGGTACCTCGATGTCATTTCTTTGGCTGAGCTCGCTGATTACGGCCCTGTTCGTGGTACCATGGTTATTCGACCTTACGGTTATGCTATTTGGGAAGCTATTCAGGTTCCTTACCCTTTTCTTTTATTTCAGTATTTATAATTATAATAATATTGCTTGTAAATATCAAATTATCCGCAATTCCCTTTGCAATTCAACGTTTTAAACACTAATATTAATTAACAGTAGTTTTGTCTCACGTAGTTGATTGCAATCAGTTGTAGGAAGTGTTTTGAAGCTAAAACATACAACAACTCTTTCCACATTCTTATGTTATGCACCTCAAAGCGTATGTTCGAGATGGTTAATCTCCCGATATCCGTAGAGTGGTTTAGGCTACAAGAAAACAAATAATAAACTTCACTCCAATTGTTTTGCTTCATTCAAATTCACGGATAATAACTAATAGATAATGTATTTTAGTAAATGATAAATACATTATCTATTAATAACACTTGTATAGGTTCAGAAATGTAAACTAACCCACTATCTAAGTAACGTAACTAACCAACAAATAAACACCATAACTAAACAATTCAAGGACGGTATTAATTCCTGCGCTTTAGAAAACAGGTGGATTGTATCAGTGTATCACTGTATCAGGAATTTTTGTGTTCCTTTTGATCATATGGATATTTAATAATGTTTGCAGGATTATTTGAACGTTAAGTTCAAAGAGACAGGACATAGTAACATGTATTTTCCACAGGTATTAATAATAAGTCATTGCTTTCTTTCTATTTAGTGTACCCAACTATAGGTTTGATTAAGTGAGTGTGATTGTGATTGGCTGCAGTTTATACCGTATTCGTTTATAGAGAAAGAAGCTAGCCATGTTGAGGGTTTTAGTCCAGAATTGGCTCTTGTCACTGTCGGAGGTGGAAAGAACTTGAAGAAAAACTTGTGTGGTACCGATCCAGTTACTCTACCACTGCTAATATACACTTATCCTGATTTTTAATTGTTTTGTATTTTCTGGATTGTTAGATAGAAAAGAAATTTGTTGATTGTTGAATTTAAGTTCGACAATTTAGATCTGAGTGTGACTTTGATTCTTGCAATTCGTGAGGCTCTTGCAGGTTCGACCCACTAGTGAAACCATCGTTAACCACATGTTTACGCAGTGGATTCAGAGTTATCGTGATCTTCCCTTAATGATCAACCAGGTTCGATATTTGTTTAATTATTCATTTCATGTTTAATTGTTTATATTCATAGCACTTTGTACTCATTACTTTCTGTGATAAATAATAGTGGGCAAATGTCACAAGATGGGAGATGCGCACAAAGCCTTTATTAGGACTCTTGAGTTTCTATGGCAGGAAGGGCATACTGCACATGCTACTCCAGAGGAAGCCGAAAGGGAGGTTTGTATATCTCTTATGCGTAGATGACACTACCTTTTGTTTTCTCTAACTGGTTTTTGCCTCTCAAATTGCAGGCGATGCAAATGATTGATGTCTATACAAGTTTGCTTATGAGCAAGCTGCAATGCCTGTTATACCAGGTCGAAAATCGAGGGTAGAGACATTTGCTGGAGCAGATAGAACTTATACTATTGAAGCTATGATGGGTGATCGTAAAGCCTTGCAGGCTGGAACCAGCCACAATTTAGGACAAAATTTTTCCCGTGCTTTTGGAACACAGGTTTATTTTTCTAATCTAATTCATGTTCATCAGTTTAATTTGTTGTGGAATGTATGAAATATGTAAAAAGAGTGGAAAGGAAAGAGAATTTGGTACTTACGAATTACGATCGAAATTTTCTGTTGCTGCTGTTGACTGGATTTAGCTTGGGAATAGGCTTCTTTAGAATCCAGTATCTTATTAAGAACCATAATTATTTGCATTATTACTAGTTACTACCCAGACAACTGTTGGCCCAAAGCTTAAACCCTTTTTCATACAGTTTGCTGACGAAAAATGGTCAAAGGCAACATGTGTGGCAAACTTCTTGGGCAATAAGTACTCGATTTGTTTGGTGGTATCATCATGACCCATGGTGATGATGCTGGATTAATGCTTCCCCCAAGACTGGCTTCTGTACAGGTGTTCTTTAATCTGAAACCCTTATCGTTTTTGTTACATATACGTGTTTTAAAATTATGTTACATACTTTCAAAAGGACTTGCTTTGATGCCTGAACAGTAATCCTTTCACATTATGTGCACTTATGTTCTCATTTTATTTTCATGACGAGTTTGCTTTCATGATTCCAAGGTGGTGATTGTACCAATTTGGAAGAAGGCTAATGAGAAAAAATGAAGTTCTTGATGCTGCATTGTACGTCAAAGATGTTCTTCATGGTGCTGGCATTAAAGTAAAGCTAGATGATTCTGATCAAAGAACACCTGGATGGAAATTTAATTTCTGGGAAATGAAGGTAAAGCAGAGGTTTGAAGTAAATTTTATTTTTTGTGTTTCTCTTGTTGCAAGACATTTTTAATTTAGTTATCTTGTGTAGGGTGTGCCACTAAGAATTGAAATTGGTCCACGTGACGTTTCAAGCAAGAGTGTGGTCATATCTAGAAGAGATATTCCTGGAAAAACCAGGGAAGGTTTTTGGAATATCTATGGAATCTTCGGTTCTTGTACCCTATATCATAGAAAAGCTGGATGAAATCCAATCATCCCTTTTGGATAAAGCTATAGCTTTTCGAGATAGGTATGTAGCTTATGCGCAATATAGTAATTTACTATTTTTCTTGTCTTTCATTGCATAGCAAACAAGAGAACACAAATGATTTTAGCATAAAAAGAAGAGGAAATAGATCATTTAACCTTTCCTATAACCATTGTTAACATTAAAGTTTTGCATTGATTTGTTAATGATAAAAGAGGGTGACAAATGTCTTGATTTGTTTTGCATTGTTTTCCTTAAATATTTATTAAGAAACAAAGGGTATTAAGGCTAACAAGTATTTGATTTTACTTCAGCAATATTGTGGATGTGAGCTCGTATGATGAACTCAAAGAGGCAATATCTCAGGAAAAATGGGCCAGGGGTCCATGGATTGGAAGGTATGTTTTAGCTTTTCGTACTAAAATTGCGTGGGTCGATTGGAAGGGGTGCCGGGTCAGAATCGATCCGCGGTTAGTACGGGTTGTTTAAAAAATGGGTCATTTTGGTTTGGGTCAAAACGGGTCTAGGTCAGAATTGGTTTTGATACAAATTAATATGGGCCCAGGAGTCCAGGACGGGTTAACTCTAGTCTTCAATATATTTTTTACTTTTTATCCCTATTTTCCCAGTTTACTATATTTCGATCATGTTATGAACTTTTTCAGTTAGGTGTGTGTGGTTTTTTTTTCTTTTTTTATAAGAATGTGAATCTCAACAGCTCAGTTTTTTTTACAAAACGTCAGGTTTAGTACACAGTTCTCTGACCAATTGCTTAATACTTTCCAAATCAAAGCTCTAAACATTCAAAACCCAAGACACTCCCCAGAAATAATTGCTGAATTTGGAACAAGAATTAAGTAAGCCACAGAAGTCAGAACAGGAAAAAAAAATATGAAGAGGAACAATAATTGTGAGTTTTGCCATGGGTTAAAGACGCAACATTAAAAACTAATGAAAATTGCTTGATTTTTTTTTCAAAATCACAACATCATAGTTGATAACTCGCAGTACCGGAAAGATAATAAAACTAAGAAATCACTCCATTGCCGTCTTGCAGACCAGATTATATCGGTCTTGTTTATTTCTTTCTGGGATTTATTGTTGGGGGCTGGGAATTTGTTTGTTTGGCTGTTGATTTGTTGATATTAGTTGTTTGTTGAAAGAGGAAACCTGAAAGAGACGAGAAACGAAATGCTTTGTATACGAATATTTGACTAGGGCAACAAGTACCTGCACTCTTGTATTTTAAGCCTATTCTGACCCGTAAGTTGTTTCGGATCCACCCAGTGTCACCCGTGATTGTCTTTCGTAGTCACATTTGCCCAATTACACCCTTAGGGAGATATGGTATACAGCTCAAAGGAACTGTATTCTTTTATTTCAAGCCCAAATGAACCCAGTATTAAGTTTGAAATTGCCAGGCCTACACCCTAGTCATAATATATAGTCAAGACATACAGTTCTCTGTCCCTGTTCAGCAATCAACTTCTAATAGGGCCATATTGAAGCTACAGCCCCCAACTTTCCATCAGCTTTTTTACTTGATGTGGTCATCCAAATTGATAGATCACCTGTCTGTTTTAAACTAAATTGACCTGTTTGTTGTACAAGATGACATTGTACAACAGTAGTATTCTATATTTTCTTCATTTATTGGATCACCATTCACCACTAAGGCACTAACGTGTTTTTCTCATATTATGATTATATTTGGAGCAAAAGCTATATCCTTAATATCGCCTTTTTGCATAATGCATCCTTTAAAATTGTGAATGTGTGTTTCCTGTATTTCTTCAACATCTGACATCTTGTGGTTTTTTGAAGTGATGAAGATGAATTGAAGGTCAAGGAAGAAACTGGGGCAACAATTAGATGTTTTCCTTTCGACCAACCTCAAGGGCCGAAAAAGTGCCTGATGATGGTAGGCCAGCTGACGAAAAGTTGCAATATTTGCTAAATCTTACTGATCGCCCACCCTTTTGAGACTGAGGTATTCATTCTACTCTTTAAACTTTATTTTTTCTTTAAGTCTTTAATAACATTTTAGGGTATTATTATAGTACTCCCATAAAATAAAAATACGTGCGTAGTACAAGGGCATTTTGCTCCTTGGCTCACTTTGGCATAGAAATTATTACATGATGAATGCTTTAGAGGGCGACTAATCTAGAGATGATTTAAATTTTTTATAAAGATCGGTCTTGTTTTCATTCGGTTATATGTTATGGCTCTGTGAGCCTTGGATCTTCTGGAATACTTGTACCAAATTGGCTCTGAGTCGGAAATTATTGTACCCAAAGGTACCTCTTAGGCATATGGTCCTTGGTATGGGTCTCCTTGTAGATAGCATATCATATATACCATCGTATGGCAAAGAACCAATAGAAGGAAGCTGATGTGAAACCTTATTAGTTGTCAAGCATAACTATATTAAGCCTATAAAAACATTTTAGACTACCTCTTACCCGGTAGACCATTTTCCAAATTTCACCGATCCCTTCACCTCTTGGAGATAAAAATGCAACCAAAAGACATTGCTTGGAAAGTCAAACATTCAAGGCACCCTAATGTCATAAAGGTTGAAAGCCGTTTTTTCAAGCTTTGTGCGGCGTCTCCACGAGGACCGGCCTTTCCTTGCGCTTATGATTGTAGATCACTGGTTTTGTCCTACCATGGACCATAGTTATCAAAGGCGCTAGGCGCATAGGCCTCGCTGGGGACTAGGCGTGAGGCGCAAAAAAGCAAGGGCCCGAGATAAAAAAAAGCGAACTAGAAAATAAAGTAAAAAATATATTAAAATAATACCAATTTTCATCCAATTAGTATTAAAAGTTTTGAAATATTGATCTATTAGTGTATAGAAGTAGTGTTACTTAGATAAAAGCAGAAATCTGGCTGAAATCTAGCCATAATTTAACGATTTGGCTGGAAACTCTCCAGAATTTGGGAATCTAGATGAAATTTGTGCCCAAACCTTCACCTGGAGAATTAAAGCGCAATTTCTTCGACTCAAAGCGCGAATGCATCGCCTCCCTAAAAAATGAGCCTAGGCGCAAGAGGCGATGGCTTTTAACAACTATGCCATGGACTCATTTGGGGAGTGGCCTCAACTCCAACTAGTGGATTACGAAAGTGCAAGTACTTCCGGTACTTTATGTAATCATGAGGCACCTCCAAAGGATATGCATTATGCAGGACTGACCTGGAACCCACACGTTTAAGGGTATTTATGAGTCTTAAGTTGACTAGGTTTCAATTTGTTTTTGTCTGGAACTAAAAATGTACCCAAGAGGTGCTATAACTTTTAACAGCATCTTCTATTATTATGAAGGGGTTTAGTGGTAGAAAAGCAAAATGAAGAAAGAAAGCAGACAGAAATACATAGAATCTGAAAGGAAGGTATCTTTGATTATGCATCAAGGTGGTATGGAATCAACGCAGCGCAGGTGGAGGGGATAATTTGCGCTCTAGCTACAAAGACCCATTTATGTTATACTTACTCATTAATTTATGACAATAAACAACACATTGTGTTGTGATTTTTCTTTCTTTTATAAAATTCATGTATTTTTCGAGTAAAATCTTATAAACTAGTGAACACTAGTTCTGGTGAAACGAGGTAACAGTGTGTTTTTTTCTTTCTTTTATAAAATTCATGTATTTTTCGAGTAAGATCTTATAAACTAGTGAACACTAATTCTGGTGAAATGTGTTACAAGTGTGTTTTTTATGCTAGACTTTTATTAACATTTTGCTACATTAGTTATCTATTGTATTCAAGAAACAAGTACAAAATGATGTTGAAAAAAATCTTGCCGAATTCATTTTGACTTGTACAGTTTTATTAAGCCATTTGTTTGTGTCCTTAGTAATTCAGCAGTCCAGCTAAACTGGGAATGTGCAAAAACATAATTTTAGTTTAAACCTGCAAACCAGTTGAAATTGGTTGACCAAATTCTTTTAGTTTACCAAAATGCCTGACAAGTTTCTGAATATATTTAAGAGTTGAGTGGTTGTCTGGTTCGTGTGGTTTGCAGCTTTTGCACAGTTGATCCTCATGGTTTGATAATTACATTGTAAAGCTCATGCGAGCTCACTGTGGTAACCCCTTACCTTGGGCTGAAGGGGTACCCATCACGAAATCGACACCTTCTCTGGATGGATGCAGACGGGGTTGGGGAAAGCGAGGAAGAAGGTGTGGACGGGGTTGGGTGGGCCCCACTTATTTATTTATTTTTTTCTTAATGGGAGGTACTTTGATAATTTAAGACAATTAGTTGAAAATTTTAACGGCGTTTGTTGGTAAGGACCACCGTGGTTAGAAAATCATACCAAAATGAGCATTTAAGTAATAACTTATATCCATCAGGACCGTGTAATTATTAAACCATGAGGATCAACTATGCCAAATCGCCAAATCACAGGGACCATGTAAGCACTTAACTCTATCTTTAACCATACATTTTTATAGGATAATTAGCATTTTAGAATACCTTAGAAAAAACAACCAGCCAAACAAAAGACCATAAAAGTACACAACTATATCTAACCTAGCTCGAGCCATTTTAACCGCCCATTAAAAATCTTAGGTTTGATCTATTAAGAGTTGATCAAGACGAGGCTATTTGGTAGCCTCTTAATGACCATTCAGAGGCTACCTTTTAATGGTCCATAACATTTGAATGATTAAGATGTAACATTAAGTCTGAATGGTTAAGAGGCAACCATTAAGATGTTACCTTTAACCATTCATACTTGAGATTACATCTTAACCATTAAGAGACTATAAACCATTCAGAGGCTACAAAAAATGTGTATAAATAATATGTATGTTAGCAGAAGTCTGGCAGTAGATAGGGTACAATGTACATGTGGCCTTGAGCAAGGTTGATCTAATCCCTTAATATCCACACATGCCTCATCTTAACATAACCAATTCCACATTTTTCTTTATCATTTCTTTTTGTCATTTTATTCCCTTCATCTTGCTTATAAAATTTTCGTAAACACTATACAAAGTTTACATCAGAAACATTCAGGCGTATGAAGTTGGACAACTTTATATGAACTTATGTCCAAAACTATCATAAAAAACAATTATAAGGCAATGGCACCCGTCCCCATAGTAGTGTTGAAAAGTTAATAATTTCTCAAAGAAACCTATTTTAAAAACATAAACACGTATTATCCATTAAATAACAAATAAATTTAACACCAAATTATTTGATTTTAAACGACGTTGTTTCAGGAAAAAAAAGTCAATTTAAATACTCACATAAAGATAATCTTGTTCATTTGAAAGCACATTTAAATACTTAAGTCTATGTGGACATTTGATTTAATGACTGAAAATGAATAGAAGTTTAAAAGAAACGCTGCAAGACGTAAAAGTCTTTATTGGAAACGTGTATAAGTTTTATAAGATAAGATTGAGATAAAAGTTATAATTTAACTATTGTTGTTATAAAATAAATGGAAGAAAAGAGATCTAGGTACTTGAGGATGCTTCATGGTCATGAGATGTAGGTAAATATATGGATCATTAAAAATCTTAGGTTTGATCTATTTAGCAACAACTAGGAGGCAAAGGACAATAGAAAGGAAACAAGTATATACAAGGCTACATTCATTTGACTTCATACCAATCTTCCCATAGCAACGTCTTGAGCTCCGATCAATTTTTTTTATCCATAGAAACCCGAGTGACCAAATGGCTCACTCAACTGGTTTGTTAGAGAAGTGGGTCATGTCATATGCACCAACATGTAGTCATAACTATCCTTGGGATCACTTTCTTTTAGACCTTGCTTTTCGATAGATATAGTGTTGTGAATTACAAGAAGATCTCTAACCAAAAAGGCAAAGATTGAAAGGTTTTGCACCAACTACTCTCACATATTGCCATATTATAGACTTACAGTTGTGATATAACAAGAAGTCAACAAATGATCCGCCATTTCCAAAGCCTCTCCACTTAGAAGACACACCTGGTAGTTGTCGTAAATTTTATTTATACTCAACAAAATGACTACTATTATCCTCCTCCATAACGATTACGCGTTTAACCAAACCAACCGAAAACTAACCAACACTATCTCCCAACCATAACCATTTGTATTTGATCAATATAGTGTAAGTTCAACTTGGTTCCAAAATAAAGAAACTTTAAAAAGGGAGTGAAACTTTGAGGAAGAAAAAGGTATAATAAACAACAACCTACCCAAGGCATTATAGCCTAGTGGTATTTTGGTGGTGAGATATGGTCCTGGGTTCGAATCTCACAAAGAGGGTTTTCTCATGATTATGAGTTACCTCCTGAATTGGTGACTTGGTGGTGGAATATGATCGCGTGGGCAACACTGGTGGCACGATGATACTCCAGTGTTCCGTGAGTGATTCCAATTTGTTGGCCGTTCAAAAAAAAAAACAACAACAACCGTTGGATGATAGTTGTTTATGTGAAAGAGGCAGGCAGCCACACGATGATGGTATCTCCCTCCATATCACTCCATCATCAGCAGCACCTACACTAGATAGATGCACGTTTGACTTATTAGGGCTTCTTTTTTTCTTTTATCCTTAAATAAATAGCCTCCTTCCTTCTTTCTTCCCCTACCAACCATTTCTATACCATTTTAGACGTTTCTACAACATACAACAACATTACTTCATCCTTCATCAACACCAACCCATCCAACCCCCCTTCATCTTGTTTGTTTATTCCTTTTATTCATTACACAGGTACACAATAATCAACCCTAACCTTATCTCCTCCTGAGATTATTATTATTATTATTGGCTCTTCCACTGATGCAAATCTCACCAACAACAACTCCAATCCGATTTTGTTTTGTTTTGTTTTGTTTTGTTTTGGTGGATAATAATTAACAAATCGGATCTCATATTCTGTTCAACGACTCGATTTGGGCGTCTTCTACTTTTTTCTGGATCTACTGGCCTCACAGATTTCTAGATCTAATCATACATCACATAGGATACATATATGTGATTCCAAACTTTTTATTTACATGTCGCTAAGCTAACTATGTCCCATTTTTATCATTGTGTTAATATGTTATTATTATTGTTGTTGTTGTTGTTGTTGTTGTTGTGATACTAATGCTGTTGCCTGTCACACTGCAGGCCGCTCTGCGTTATGACCTTACAAATGTTAATTACATGGAGTAGATTTTATCTTCACTAAAACCAGAATGGACCTGCATCTTTTGAACTATATTAATGTGGGTATGAACTGGACCGTTATACGAAAAGGTCGTACCACTATGACTCGATGCCCCAGGAAGTCCGTCGCACGCATATTTGAATCCGTTGGTGTCGAAAGGAAGAAGGTATTATTGTATTACAAACTATTAAATCTGAGTATCAATTATTTCTGTAGTTTTGCGTGTAATTTACTTGTTTTTAACAGAAACGAAAACTTGCGCATCGATCGACTTCACTGTCTCCACAAACTCTGTGTATTAATGGTGAAGTGGGTCCGTCGCCTGGACCTCAGACTCCCTCTGTTCAGTTTGAAGACTCTGGTCAACGGTTTCGAGCAAATTCACTATCGCATAGCGTGAAAAGAAAGTCCAAAGCTAGATTGAGAAACAGTAAGGTATTGAAGCGCACAAATAAAAAGGTCCTCGGTCTGGATGACTTTTCAGGTATTGAACTACTTGCTGCTGTTGCTTGTAGTCGCTTAATTCATGATAGTGCAGATCGTGTGGAGGAGTTCTCTGTTTCTAAAGAACACACAACACCACTAGGAATCAGTTTGTGTAGTGTTGATGTAAAAGATGCTGAATCGAATGGTTCATCAATTGGGAAAGAAGTTGATGAGAAAAAGGTTGTTGTATCCAAAGAGTTAAGGTTACATTGGGACTTAAATACCGTAATGGATGAGTGGAAGGAACCGTGTGATGATTTGCTGATTGAACCTCGGTTGTCTGTGAAGGATGATGCTGCAATCTCACTTGCTCCGCTCACTGAAAATTGTAATAATGGATTGATAGAAGATTTGGAGGTGATGAGCACAAAGAAGATTAGTATCAAGACATCAGATGGTGAGAGTTCTGCGAGTAAATCAGATGTTGTTGACGACTCGTTGACTCATCGGGCAAGTGTGAAGATTTTTCTAGTTCAACCACATCAGTTAAAATGGAACAAACCGTTGTGAATTGTAAAGCAGAGAGGATAGATGATCCCCTGGTGCATTCTTACTCTAAAGATGTAGCGCATGAGTTGGATCAGCATCCAGTTTCCGAAAAAAGCAATGCAAGGTTTTTGTTACAACAATATTGCTACAGATCATGTGACCGAGTGCTGTGGTTCGAATGTTACTCAAGAAGAACAGGGTCACATGGCTGAAGGATATTCAGAGGACAAACTTCAGGCTGGTTACGATTCTCCTTTTGAAGATGGTGAGTTGCGAGAATTAATTGGAAAAACAGAAAAAGAGACTGCACACGAGTCGTCTAATAAAATATACAAAGATGACCTTGGAACTATTGAACACCCTTTGTCAGAAAAATCTGACCATGGTCATACACTGGCGATCAAACATCATTGTTGGGGAAGGAATCCGTATCTAACGATGAGATCAAGCTAGGGGTTCAAGTGGATGCTTTTGATAGACCATTTTCTGATAAATCAAGAAAATATTATTTTGAAAAGAAAGATGGACATGATAATGAATTAAGTCTAGTTGGAGGGAATTTATTGCAAAAATCTTTTGATGCTAGCAGGAATGGTGAATATGTACAGCGTAACAGGTAATTTCTTACGCTGTGTGTCAGCATGACGTTACATATATTACGTTGATGTTTTTTATATCGTTTAATGTTTATAACTTTGTATTGCATGCAGATCTAGTACTAGTGGAGATTTTTCTATGAGAGTTTGGGACTTGAAGAGCCATAGGAGCCTTGATAGCAACTATTCTAGAAATTATAATTCAAGGGGTGGTGGTTACAGGACCTATAACAGAAGGCCGTCTCCATCTGAAAGAAATGATGGTCATGGTTGTTATAGAGGACCTCCACCAGCAAGAAGCCATAGCCGTGATAGATACAGGTTTCATACACAAGAATACCGTGATCCCAAACCATGTTATTTAGAAAGAAAACGTTTTTCTCCTAATTTCAATCAACATGGTGTGCGATCCAGACCCAGATCCAGATCAAGATCGAGATCCAGATCTCAGTCTCCTATTGCTTGGCATTTTCAGAAACGCAAGAATAGTGAAACAAGTAATTTGGTTGAGGATGAAACCGTAAGCAGAAGTGGTCACATGTCTCCAGAACGTTCCTCTAAATGTTTTGATGACAGGAGGTTCAGGGACGGCCGATTTAGAGACGACAACAGGCAATCATCATTTACAATAAAACAACGGTTTGACCCACTTGGGTATCCTGAAAGATTAAAGTCAAATGATTATTATCGACGTCCTGCAAGGTTTCAACAGATGACTGGTTACAAATACAAGGATAAGCAGTGATGGCTACTCTGCGAAAGTGAGACCGAGATGGCGGTCTTGACGATGGTGGCGGTTTAGGAAAGCTTATATGATAGCAGTGGGTTGGTAACATCTTTTGGGTCATGTGAAATTGGTGGGTTACCACTTGGGTTACGGTTTTGTTGAACACCCACGTAACCACCACCATAATTGATTGTTATTTCATGTTTTTTCTTCACTGCATTTTGGCAATTTATGCTCATGCTTTTCTAAGTTGTTTCTCTTGCTTTATATGCAGTAAGTACATTAGATTTTAATTTTCTTAAAAATAGGATGTGGGATAGTAGACAGGTCTTTTATGTATTCAATTTTGTTTGCAACGAAGGAGGTGGTGTTTTTATGAATTATTTCTTTCTACTGTGTTTCTTCTCATATATGTAATTTTGCTTGCTACTCCAAGTTTGGCTACTTGGGTTGTGTATCTTCATAAGTTTAAGTGGTGTTTCTTTATCCTAAACTTGTGTTTAGATTGCCCTTTGGTTGGATTGAGGGGTGAAATTCTATCTCAATTCCTTGTTGCCCGTTCTAATTTAAAGTTTTTCTACTGTTACATAACTGGATTTACAACATTATACTTGAGCAAAATAATAGATTTAGGTTGTAGTTGCTGCACAGTCTAGTTTTGAGTTTTTTACCTTCATATCAGTTTCGTATAGTCTGGAGATAACCAAGCCAGGCCTTGAGTTTTGTACAAATATGATCAAACATAAATTTAATTTAGATTAGCGATGAGCAAATGGTACATGTATAATTTAGATTATAGATCTATTGTTTAGTGAATTGTCTTAAAAGATACGGGTCTTGCATCTGGCTGACCATGTAGGCCTTGCCTGAGCGCAGTGGCGGATCTAGAAATGAATTTCAGTAGTAACGTTTTTCATTTTTTTTTCATTTTAGTAGCAATGTTTTCCAAATTTCGTAAAAAAAACAAATTTTCCACTAATTTTCCACTACGCGCGCGAAGTTGAGCAGCAACGGACGCGGCACCTAGTTATTAACTAGGTCCGCCCCTACCTGAGCGACCATTCATCAAACCAGAGGATGATGGCTAAACGTACCCGCTTAAACATTCATCAAACCCTTCTGGGAACATCAAAGCAAGGGGGATTATTTTGTCTTTTAGAATGAAAAACACAGTGTTGGTGTATTAACAACTCAAGGGGTAGGACAAATAAAAATGGAGAGAGTGAGGTAGTGTAGCACAACCCTTTGTTAGACATAATTTGAATCTTTTACAAGACAAATATTCGTTCTATAATTTGTCCTTAAAACTTGGGTTTTACTTTATTAACATGTAACATTCTTACATCTTGGTTTAGTTGATTTGTTAAAAATCAACAATACATATTATTATTAGAAAATGTGGTGAATTAGGCTGAGTGTTAGCATTTAAAGTCACTGTAAAAGGACACCGCTAAACCTTAAGAGATTACTGTCATAATTGCAAACAAGGTGTTTGTTGCCTTGTTCCTCCAATCCTGCAACAAATTTGATGTCATTAAACTACCTTTAGTTTGTATCTAATGAATAAACAACGATAGTTAGGGAGCAATTCACCATAACCCCTCTCTTATCTACATTAGTGCCACATCAGTTTTTTCCACTACTTACCTTTTACTTGCCACAACTCATCAAATCACCAGAGATTCTACACACTTCGTACTCTTCACACGACACAACCAAATTGCAAATTAAGTTAAAAAAAAATAATGCAATTGGTTACTTTTGGAGAGGGGCAGTGGCGAAGCTTGGGTTCGGAATCGGCGGGGGCCGAACTCAATTTTTTTCGATCCGTAGTGGAAAATCGGCGGGAGCCGGACTAAACTCGGACTCAATTTACCTATGAAAATCGCAAATTTCTAGTACTGCGCCAAAAAACAGGGGGGTCAGGACAACATAGCTTCGCCCCTGGAGAGGGGCCCACCCTATGGATACAAACCAAATGGTTTGCTCGGTGTGTGGGTAGATACCGTCACCAAAATTGTCTTACCAATTTATAATCATCTTATATAATATAAAATAAGTATAATAGATTTTAGCTAAATTTTATGTAGTAGAATCATATAATTCATATATCTAAAATAAGGCGTGGCTAATATAAAATGATATAGAAAAAGTTATTATATATAGATTAATCAGGAGTTTCTAGAAGTAGACACAAAAAGTCAATATTGACCCCACTGATCACATGATCACAATAAAATTTCGAGGAAAAGTTGAATTGGATTTTAACTTGCACATTAGCACATATTCTCCACTTATACGACAAAGTTTTAAGATTATTAGTCATCCACATTCAAATGAAAATGATTTTATAATATATAAACAATGTTAATGCCCATGTACAAAACTTCAAATGGAGGAAAGAACACAAAAAGATAAGGCGTGGAATGATGCAAACCTTGGTCTTTGACTTTGAGAGAAGCATGACACGCTCACAAGATTTTTGGGCAAGCTCATTTTCAGTAAATTTGCATCAATGAATGTAGAAGAATAAAAGATACAAGGCATAGTCATTTTTAGGAAAACTAAAGCTATCAATCAAAGGGGTCATTTAAAAGGAAAATAAACATGTAAGATAGTAATACAACTTTTAGTTTTGAATAAATTACACCTTTTAGTCCATGTCATGTGGTGTGATCAAAATAACTCTTTTAGTCCACAAGTTGTAGATTGGCTTATTTAGTCACTACGATTTCATTTCACTTTCGATTAAAGTCAGGGGACTAACTCCGTTGTTTCTCATCTTTACTCTTTTTATGTATAAAATGACCTATGACCATTGTCCATTTGTGTATTTTACTCAAGTTAATCAACAATAATAAAAACCAAATAACCCACTTATCAACAATCTCCATACAGCTATACAGGTGAATACTCGAGCTCTAATTAGCACCAAACTCCGACCACCACCCCAAATGCTCCGACCACACCACGAAAACCCATTGGAAAAATCCCTAACTAAAGAAACAAAAGGAGTTAGACATCTACCTCTAGTTGAAACAAAAATGAAACTAAAGCGACTTAAAAATCTAAATTAAAACTTTGAACATGTTAGTTTAACCAAACCACATAAACTAAATGCTAAAATTGTAAATTCCTTATAGTTACAGGGTAGTTTAATAACTTTACAACCATCATCTAGGACTGGGAGTGAAGTACAGAAATACAACTCCTCACAGATCATCATCCATCATCTGCATTAACTTAACATACCATAAACCCCATGTGCCTCAATATCTCTTCATCAACACCTTTTCCCACTCTTTTCAACCTTCTTTATTACTACTTCCATTCTCTTTTCTCTCTTAAATAATCCATCAATATTACATTCTTTCTTAAAAAAAATTAAACAAAAATGGCTACAAATTTCATAAACACTTACTTTCTCTCTCTAACACTTTTCCTCTCTCTCATCTTCACCCTTTCCATTGCTTTCACACCTCAACACAACTTCCTCATCAACTGCGGTTCAAACACCAATGCCATGTTCGCCAGCAGAGAGTTTGTCAGTGACTCCACTAAACCCGGGTCGGGTTTTCTTTCCTCACATAAATCAATCCCTCTCTCTAACCAAACCCGAACCCGAATTCTTTTACTATTTACTCTACAGCTAGAGTATTCACTACTGTATCAACTTACAGTTTTTTAATTAACACAACCGGAACCCATTTAATACGTCTCCATTTCTCCCCATTCAATTCAACAAACTACAATCTTATTAATTCCAAGTTCAGTGTTTTAGTCAATGGGGTTTTAGTTTTGACCGGGTTTAATACCGGGTCAACGCTTGTTAAAGAGTTTATACTCATGGTAGATAAACCCCACCTCGATTTAACCTTTGATCCTATTAAAAATACTGGGTTTGCGTTTATTAATGCTATAGAAGTGTTTTCTGCACCAGTTGATCTTATTGTTGATGGTGGAGCAAAGTTAGTTACTGTTGGTGGAATTCAAGAATTGAGTAATTTGTCATCTCAGATATTAGAAACTGTTTACAGAATTAATGTAGGTGGGTTAAAGTTAACACCTTTTAATGATACCCTTTGGAGAAATTGGGTTACTGATGAAGATTTTTTAACAATAAAAACAGCTGCAAAAGGTGTTAGTAGTATGCAATTACCTAATTATCAAAAGGGTGGTGCTTCTAAAGAAGTTGCTCCTGATAATGTTTATATGACTGCTCAGGAAATGAATAGGGGGAATTTGAGTATAAACTCTGTGTTTAATATAACATGGGGGTTTCCGGTTGATTCGGATCGCGGTGTTAGGTATTTTGTTAGGTTGCATTTTTGTGATATAGTTAGTTTGTCATTGAATCAGTTGTATTTTAATGTGTTTGTTAACCGGTTGCTTGCGTATAAAGATCTTGATCTTTCGTTGCTGTCGTTTCATGTGTTGGCGTCTCCGTTTTATGCGGATTTCGTTGTTGATTCGGATGGTTTGGGGGTTTTGGAGGTGAGTGTTGGGCCGTCGGATTTGAGTACTAGTTTGAGGAAGAACGCGATTTTGAATGGTGTGGAGATTATGAAGATAGTTAAGCCTGCGAGTGGGAAGGTTTCGCCGGAAAAGAAGAATATTTGGGGTTTGGTTGTTTTGGTTGTTGGAGGGTTGATTGTTAGTTGTTGCTTGGTGTCAACAGTCTTGATTGTTTTGAAACTGAGGAAGAAAACTAGAGCGAAAACAAGACGGGTTGAAAGCAATGGGTGGACTCCTTTGCGCGTTCATGGGAGTACGCATAGTAAGTTTTCGGAAGGAACAAATAATGTTAACAAACTGAAGATCCCTTTTGTCGATTTACAGGCTGCAACGAATAATTTTGATAAAAGTTTGATAATCGGCTCGGGAGGATTTGGTATAGTTTACAAAGGTGTTCTTCGCGACAACTTAGAAGTTGCGGTCAAACGATGTGTTTCTGCTTCTAGACAAGGGCTCCCAGAGTTCCAAGCAGAAATTACGACTTTGTCCAAAATCCGACACCGCCATCTTGTTTGTTTAGTTGGTTATTGTGAAGAGCAGTCCGAGATGATCCTTGTGTACGAGTACATGGGAAAGGGGCCGTTAAAGAATCACTTATACGGGTCGAACCTACCACCATTGTCATGGAAACAAAGACTCGAGATTTGCATTGGGGCTGCAAGGGGGCTTCATTACCTTCACACAGGCTCAACACATGGTATAATTCATAGAGATGTGAAGTCTACAAATATACTGCTTGACGAAACTTACCTCGCGAAAGTGGCGGATTTTGGGCTATCGAGGTCTGGCCCGTGTATGAGCGAGACTCATGTGAGCACGGGTGTGAAGGGTAGTTTCGGGTATCTAGACCCTGAGTACTTTCGAAGACAACAACTTACTGATAAATCTGATGTTTATTCTTTTGGGGTGGTGCTTTTTGAAGTGCTTTGCGCTCGGCCTGTTGTTGACCCATTGCTGGGCCGCGAAGAGATCAATTTAGGCGAGTGGGCAATCAAATGGCAGAAGAAAGGGTTGCTTAAAAGGATCGTGGACACCCGTATTACTGATGAGATAAAACCGGAGTCTTTGGCAGCGTATGGGAACACTGCAGAGAAATGTTTGGCGGAATATGGTGTCGATAGACCGACCATGGGTGATGTACTGTGGAATTTGGAACATGCACTTCAGCTTCAAGAAGCCGAAAGTGTGAATGCAACTAGCATCGGTCAAACCAGCGAACCGAATGTTACAGCCGGTGTTGGCTCGAGCAGTATATGTTGATGGTTCGTTTTCGTGCAGGAGATCGAACAAGCCAAGTTTTTTCACAGTTGATGACCAACGACGGCAGGTAACAAATTGTGGGTTTAGTTTGGTGATTTACTGTTTATGTTTATACTTTGCATAAACAATGTTGTTTCGACAATCTTTGTAAAACGAACGAAAATATAAACTATTTACTATATAATACCAAGGGATCTAGATGACAAAAAAATATGCATTGCTCAATAGTAGTTCTTGATAAGCAAATGAGTACAATTATTGACCGAATGTCCGAATCTTACAATAATGAAATTGTTGCACTATATTGAAAACTCTGTTTCATGTATGTATTAACTTAGGTAATTGTAATAAGATTATTAACATATCTCATGTTCTCATTTTTTTTAAAGAAAAACTTTTTTTTTTTCTTTTTGTTGTTCTTTCATTCCCGGACAAAGAAAATTACATTAAGATAACGGGCAGGCGGCCAGGCGGGCAACAAGCTGCGCCGCTAACCCTTTCTTAATAGCAAATCCTAATCTACTAAAAGCGTAACCCTGTCCACCCGAAGCCGAGACACTACTATGAATAACCCGTTGTACCCTAGTCAGGAAACGGGTAGCCTTTGGTGCCAATGAGCCAAAGGTATCAAAAGCTAATGGTACAAAAACGTGTTGGTTCTCCTCGCAGGCTTTAGCATGTTTTTCTACCTTCTTTGTCTCTGCTTTCCGCACCGCTTGCCCTGCTACGAAGCCACTATCCTTAACCCAACTAGGGGAGATACACCCATCAGGTCAACACAAGCATGCTTCCCCCTGGCCCACCCAAAGACAAGGAGATCTGCTGGTCGTAGAGTGGATCTCCCTTCTGCTGGATCCGAGACATCTGTTAACTTTGAATCACCATTATCGATAAAACATCACCGAGTACATTCATCTCTATGTTTACATATATTTGTTGGAACAATCGATATTAAAGCAACACATGAACACAACGATTTTGTGACGGACACCACGGCGACTTTTTTTATATTTATTAAACTGGAAAACAAATTGGGAGAACATACATCTGACTCCATGCTAGACCCTCTATTTATAATCTCATTCTAAGCCACCTAATTTAACTCATACTATGACTCTTTGACCGACTCAAATAAAAATCATAACAGATTTGTATGGCTTTACAAACTCAATCCTATCAATATTAGATAACTATCAAGTATAACTCAAATAATAAAACAAATAGATTACTTGACCCAAACTTAAATCGTAAGCCCAATAGATATGGCACATCGGGATTAAATCCAACAATATTTAGATGAGTTATTAAATCGATTAAGATGTGTATAAACTCAGTATTGAAAAGATCTACCAATGGCTATTCATGTATGAAAAAAAAAAAAGAATTTTGTTATTATTTCATTTGTCGGTGGTATAAGGGATCCGTTTTCTTCCGCCCCTTGATGATTGCATCTGCTGCTGTTATTTTCAACACTCGAAAACTTGTTGAATAATTTATTCGTTTTTTTCTCTTATATATACCAAACCAAACATTGTCAATATAAAAATGCTGTTTTTGTTCCCCACCATTCACCGTGAAAGTCTTTGATTGAACCAGCAAATTGATAGGTACCCTCAAGGGCAAATTTATAATCAACAGTTCAACATTGATATATGAATTATTACATATACTATAAATTTTTATGAACATATTTATGAAACCTAACCATAACTATAGTGTCTAGTGTAGTTTAATATGCAGGTGTAGGTAAAGCCGAGATGAGTCCAAACTTGACTCACATTCACATTATTGTTTGACTCACTTTAACTTAAGAGAGCTAATACAAACTTGACTATGTTACATTTCGACTCGTTTTACATAAGAGAGCTAGAGCCTTAGCTTTTATTAAGTCTTGTGTCTGAATCATGAACTTGACTTGTTTACTATTTAGGTTTTGAGATTCGCCCAAAATCACCGTATAATCTACTCTAGAATAATTTTTTTTTTTGAGAAGCAAAACATGCACTTTTATTCACCACAAACAAACAGTATACAAACCGGAATAGTGAGTTGCTACCCGAACCAAAAACTAAACGCACAGACAACTACAACCACAGACAACTACTAGCAAAAAACTTCAACTGCATCTTTTTTTTTTCACTAGAACTCGAGCCCTTCAAATGACCACCATTTCGTCGTGTCGACTCCCACCATCTTCGAACGCTTAATCATCCACCAAAAAGTATTATCTTTGATCTCTTCTACAATTCTTGTAATCGCCATATTCTCGTTTTTGAAAATCTTTGCATTTCTCGCCAACCAAATTTGCCAAATAGTCGTAAGAATTATCGCATATATCGTGTCGCACCATTTCTTTGTTCCCTGCAAGTTTTTACCCCATTCCAAAAGTTCCATTTTAACTCTAGAATTATTTATCTAGTGGAATTCCCCTGTACTTTGCAATGGGAAATTTGGTGGATATCAGGTTCGATTTACCATGGATTGCCGATGGGCAAACTACATGAACCTAGATGTGAGAAAAAAAACTTTTTTTTATGAAAGTGATAAAAATACTAAATTAACGAAAATGGCACTCTACTTATTAATAAAAACTTAAATACTTATGATTACTTGTAGGTGTAAATACCGTTCGGGACAGTATCGGTATCAACTGATACCGATCCTGAAAATACCGATCCCAGAAACTCTCAAAACCAAATACCGAAACCGAAAATACCAAAACCAAAAACCTCTAAATGTGAGTACCGATACCGAACACGTTCGATTTGGTACGGGATCATTATCGGTATTGGTTTGGTATTCGATGCCTTATGCTCATCCCTAGCACACAGATGATCATAGAATTGTTGTTTTCGTATACGGCAAACGGACAACTAAAGTAATAAGAATATTAAAAAAAAAAAAAAACAGATGGATAATAAAAAAAATAGAAAGTTAGGAAACCGAGAGAAATGGAGCTGTCCGTCCTTTGAGTTTTACTCAAAGTTGAGGAGATAGGTAACAAGCAAACAAAGTCTCCATACAAATTACTTGCTAACTCAACAAGAATTGATTATTAATTGATTCGAAATCAAAGGTTTAGGGGTTGTGGATCCAGATAGAAAGAAAGAAAGATGACGGAGGTTATTCTTCATGTATATGATATAATCAATACTGGTTCCGACAATACTAACAACACAATCCTTCACATCAATAGGATTTTCAAAGACGGTATTGGTCTCGGTGGCATTTTCCACAGCGCTGTTCAGGTCTTTCCATTTCTAACTAGTTTATTTCTGTTTTTGATTTGGTTTATTGAAAGTTTTCTTGTGATATATAATTTTTAGGTTTTTAGATTCCTCTATTTTGGTTGTTTACTAAATTGTATAGTTGGTTAATGTCTCAAGTAGATATGGAAGTGCAGTTGCATGAAGCAATGTTGAACTTAGTTGTCACTTATTAGGCTATGCGGCACCAGGTCCGTGGCCTCACGGCTACACCGCCCCCTCTCCCAGCACGCGTGGTCTTCGTGGGCATCACGGTCCACAATTTGATCAATGTGTGGAGGCTGGTTTGAGGGGTGAGGACCATCTGATGCTTGCGCTTAAGGCGCACGAATTTGCGCCTAGGTGCGCTTTGCGCAAATTTGATCAATGTGTGGTGCGCTTAGGCACACGAATTTGCGCCTAGGTGCGCTTTGCGCTTAAGCGCGCCTCAAGCGCGCTTTTTAAAACATATCTTTTTCCTAATTAACCATCCTAGAGTGTGGGTATAGATTCTAATAAAAAATGGATGCTCAATTTCTAATGGTGAATACAGGATATCATTGGTGTAAAGTAAAACTTTGTGGGAGTGACAACTGAACATGTTGCCTATGGAGATGCAGATAAAACACATTAAGGCCTGCTGTTTCGTTCATTAGGAATAAGCGCAACTAGAGTTTTAATT
This sequence comes from Ambrosia x helenae, assembly GCA_030844895.1. Lineage (NCBI taxonomy): Eukaryota > Viridiplantae > Streptophyta > Magnoliopsida > Asterales > Asteraceae > Ambrosia > Ambrosia x helenae. The sequence continues at coordinate 31,554 of JAUTDX010002429.1, read as the reverse complement.
CAGTTGATCATTTAGCTTGACTTTGAATTTAAGTTTGATGAAGCTTTAGTTTCAAATTCCACAACGAAAAGAAGTCCCATAGCAAAGGCAGTGCTGCGTTTGTTTCCTGCTCTTTAATTGTGGTGTTGTCAGCGGATTACTAGATATTATTTGGAGAATGGGTCTGGGTTGTCAACTAAACAGCATAACACAGGCACAACAAACAGACATGTATATCTATCTGGGCAGACATATTGAACTGTTTAGAGCTACTTCTACTATAATTAAACTAACTACTGTTCACAAAGTTGCCTCAATCAGCCATAAAAAAATGCATTTGAAAATCTATGTTACATAAACTTACCTAGGAAGCTAGAATAAACCGTTTGGTGTATGCTATGGTTGAATACATCAGGAAAGGCAAAAACCTTATGTTGTTCATTGCAGTTCTCCACAAAAGCGTTTAAAAGGGTTCTACTTCAAAATCTTTGAACTTAATCTTCATTCAAACAAAATCTGTTGTCTTCGTCCACTTAAGTATGTACATAGGAAATGTTTATCCAATCTGTTTTTTATGACAGGTTTATGGAGAGGATGAATGGTCATTTGGGTTCTGTGAGCAAGGCACTGGAGTTTTCAGTTGCCCTGCTAAAATGAACCCAATGTACACATATCGTGAAAGTATTATACTCGGGAAAACTAGCTTATCCAAATCGAAGGTCAACCAGATCCTGAGAGAACTTAGCAGAGAATGGCCTGGAAACTGTTACGATTTACTGTCAAAAAACTGCAATCACTTCTGCAACGAGTTCTGTGAAAGCCTTGGTGTTTCTAAACTTCCAGGTTGGTTTGTCGCTCGTTTTTAATGAACTCAAAATCATTATGAAATTTATTTGTTTTTTTGTGACGGCAACCAGTAACTGATGGTTGAGTGCTTTTTATAGAAAAGCTAGTTGACTTTGCACTGCTTTTTAGTATGGTTATAGATGATTTTTGAATTGATATCAAGTTATAGATGGACACTTCTTACATTAGAATTTGGAATTGGTAAGAACTTAAATCAGGAGTTGAGTGTCTTGCACTTGTAAAACCTCATTCTGAAACACTATATGCAGGTTGGGTGAACAGGTTTGCTAATGCTGGCGACACCGCTGTAGAAATAGCTGAAACCACAGCTATGCGGGTTAGTATTATTTATGTATTGTGTCTATGATATTACGGTTGTGTTTCTATGCTAAATCTTTCTTACCTAACTCAGGTTTCCTTTCTTTTTTCAAACGAAATAGTTCAGACAAGCTAAAACAGAAATTGTGACGGCTAGCAAAGTGGCATATCGATTTCTTGCTGGCATCACTTCAAATAATAACACCCAAGGGTCTTTGGATTCCCCTGGTGGTACAAACAGAAGCAACCCCAGATTCCAACAACCAGCTTGGTTTAAAAATCTTGTGGCTGCCGGAGCAAGACCATCGACAAGTGCTACCCTTGAAAGTGCAGACGGCCAAATCCAGAAGCCACTATAGGAGAGACAGGAGTCCTTGAGGTATTCTTGAGGTCACATGAGATGTATAAGCGTAGGTGTTTGTGTACTAGTTTTATGGACAGGGTAAAACTTCTGCCTTTTGATTTATGTGTGAATTTGCAACTGTTTTTTCCATTCATGCCGAAAGTTCAATTGAACCAAATGGACCGTATTTCATCATTTTATTCTCCTCTATTTATTAAATTAAATGCCTATATATACTTTGTTATATTATAATGTGATATTTTTGCTCTGGATAAACTTGAATTCATATTTGATTGCACAAGATGAAATAGAGGCTGGAGTCCAACCACAACCATATCTGTAAATAATATTAAAGCAACAACAAAGATTAAATTTTGAGTATGTTATTTAATATTATTGATAAAAGCAGCAAATCTAGTACCAGTATCCACTTAACAACAGTTCCAAGAAGAAACAAGATCAAATGAACATAAAACGCACCATGCACTCGAATAACTCATCGAAGTATCCTTAAATACACACAAAATAAACCATCAACACAACACTGTAACAAGCATTCACCCTCTCAGCATTCTATTAAAAACGAAGGCATTGACACCATCATCTGCAATCTGGAGAGAAGATATGGCTTCTGTTGCTTCCCAGTCTCTCTCCATAACATACGGTGCCTGAACATCACTCATGAAATATCCGTGCCCATTCCATTTGTATCCAGATCCTCCACAACCATCAGAAACCCAACCGGCATCTCCATTTGGACTCCCAGGAAGATGAGAGTGTGGAATGGCGGTAGCTGTCGTTCTAGCATGACCGTCACCCACAAAATGAACAAAGTTACTGGCACAGTATCCCCATGGGTACCATCCTTCTTCCTTCTGCATCATGGCTTGAACACATGACGTGTCTGGTTCTTCACCAATTAATACCTGCAAAGCAACCGCCTCAGCAATGGCAGCACACTCTTCATCCAGCCTCTGCTGTTCTTCTTTCTTCTTTTGGTTCTTTTTCTCCAGTTCGGAAATAATGGCTGCTGATGCAGCAAGTGCCTTCTCCAAACGCCTTTTCTTCTTCTCGGCCTGTTTGATACGATCCAATTCGTCCTTCCCTTGCTTCTTCTTAACTTTCCTGACTCCAGATGGTGCTTTACCACACTCCATTATATCTTAAATCTTATTAAAAAAACTAACTTTTTTAAATACTCAAATCTAAAACTCTCTTAAAAAGTAAAAAACATCACTATGAATTATGGTTGTTTCCAATTTTCTTATTCTTTTGCTATCTAGTAGTATGAACCGAAAAACTAATCAAACGTAAATGTAACTCCTTATCTTCACCCCTACACCCACTCAGGTCTGAACGAATACCTCATTTTACGAATACTACATTCCCAAAGTGAAACAACAGGAGATAGTGTAAAAGAACTTTGAGCGCCCATTAAACCACCCGTTCGCATCATTCTGTCTTAATTTACCAAAGCCTTTGTGTCGGACAAATCAAATAAATAAGTAATCGAATGACGGATCTTACTCTTGTCCACACTCACATGGCACACTAACCTGAAAGGAAATCAGATCAACCCTTTTAAAGATTGGAAATAGTATACAATTGACAAATTCATTAATAATATAGCATATACCACACTAACATGAATACTCGCATAATTACAATTTTGATTATTAACGGTCAACATAAGATAACATTGATAGAACCAATTATTAAAGATAACAGTGTTGAAAAATTAGGGTTATACACCAAATAGAATTCAAATCAACAATTGGCTAATACATGATCAGTAATAAAAACAAGGAATAGAACCAAAGATCCATGAAACCGAAGCAAGTAAGGAATCAATCACCGACAGACAGAATAAATAAATAAATAAAACAAGCTCTAAGTAAATATAAAAATAAATTGGAATGAATTGATATACAATTATGATGAAACAGATATGATATAATAAAAAAGAAAGATTAGAAAGCAATAAAATAAAAAAAAGATAGAGAATTAAAAAAATAAAAAAAAACCTTGTAAATTGGATAGGGGGTAGGTTGGTAGTTGGATCTGAAGAAGAAACCAAAGCAAGCAAGAGAAAGATAGGAAGGAAGGAGGAAAGAGCAACGTAGATGATATTCATATATAGACACGCTCACATGAGATAGAGAGAGAGAGATCGACAATTTGGATATGTAACTCAAGGGTAATTTGGTAATTGTAAAGCGTTAAGATCAAGTCGTCAAAAGGGGATGGGTTTGTGACCGTCAGATTTAACGGCTTCAATCGCGTTAAGATTAAGAATTCTTGTTCCGTTAAGTCAACTGCCAAAGTGCCAATGACTTCACAAGTTTGCTAAATCCTTAAAATATGACCTAGTTGTTTGTCTTTGTCATCTTATTATAATATGTTTGGTGTATAACAACTAGGTTAGAAATGTTTGTTTACTCTAGTGTTGAATTCAAAAAGACTTGAGTGCAAAGATAGAGAACTACAAGCGGTTTGAGGAGACCCCTTTGACGCAATGGCAAATTTTGGGTTAAGGTTTGATGATCGATGGTTGTAATTGAGGTAAACCTTCTACTTTAAGTCATAATATGTTTGTGTTTTCGTTTGGTTGGATTTGAAAATCATCTACGTATTGTAAGTTTCGTATTATATAAGCTCATTGTGTATCTTTCAAACTATATAGTCTTTACTCCAATTGACTCAATCACGAGATGTACCACACTGCTCGTGGCTAATGTGGACCAAGTCCACCACCAGAGCAGCGTTGGAGTTGTATGTCCATCACCGAGGTGCCCTTTGTTAAGTCGAAGATGAACTCAAGCGGGAAGTTGAGGCTTTCTTGATATGTGTTTGATGTGATTTTGATATGTTCTTGATTGATATAGGGGGATTACATCACTTAATTTTGAAGCCCTTGAATATATTATCTTGGAAGATTCTTTTAAAAAGAAGCTAATAGATCGTTACTTTTATGGGGTTACTATGGCTATTAGATTTGGGCCTGACCCGATTGGCCCAACCGAAACATCAAATCAAATACATATTTATGGGCTGGGCCAAAAGTTTTACAAAAGCTAATGTGAAGAACTCGAGAGAGACGTGGAATAATCCAGAAGTAAAGCAACCCAACCTCAAACACCGTAGAAGCACCTAGAACCACCACCTTTCTCCATATATAATCCATCCATTTCTCTATACCACTCACCAAAATCAATATCGATATTGCTCTCGTGTTTGTTTTCTCAACACATTCTGTATACCAATCTTTCAATATTAATGGCGGAGGCACAGATGGCTGATGCAGAGACGTTTGCATTCCAAGCTGAGATTAACCAGCTGTTGAGTTTAATCATCAACACTTTCTACAGCAACAAGGAGATTTTCCTTCGAGAATTGATCAGCAATTCTTCTGATGCGTTGGATAAGATCAGGTTCGAGAGTTTGACCGACAAGAGCAAACTAGATGCTCAACCAGAGCTTTTCATCCGTCTCGTTCCTGATAAGGCTAACAAGACCTTGTCCATCATTGATAGTGGTGTTGGAATGACCAAAGCAGGTACATAATTATTGCATGTCTCCAATTTATTATTTATTAATTCTGTTTAAATCTCTGCTGTTGTTTAGCATGCAATCCTCACCTTAACTGCATCTTTGAAAGTAGGTTTACTTTGATTTATATGTTTAATTGTTAGAAGTGAAAAATGTATATTTCCTTAACTTTGTTATCTGTTTTCGTTTTAAAATATTATTTGCTAGTTAGTTCCACTTTTATATGGCGTCATTGAAAGATAGACGTCAGTTACATGTGGCTGCTATTATATTATCAGGTGGTAATACAAATAATGGACCGTATGTAAGTTAAATTGCTGTTTGCAGAAGAACTCTGGACTAATTTAGCTTTATAAAACTGTTATATGTTCTAATTCCTAAACAATGTATTAGGAGGAAACATTTGTCAGTTATAAAATTACAAACACTGTTTGTAGAAGAAATCTGGACTATATTTAGCCTTATATAACTGTTATATGATTTTTTAGAACAATGTATTTGGAGGTAACTCAAATAATGCGTCTGTTATAAATTACAATTACAAACACCATTTGCAGAAGAAATCTGGACTAATTTAATATAAGGTTATTTTATGTTCCTGTAAACAATGTGTTATGAGAACTATAGTTATCCGAACAGATATTTAAAATACGGTGTATGAACATACTGAATATAATTAAGAAATGAGCCACAGTATCTGGTTTATTGTTTTTCCATACGAGACTATTGAGTCTAAAAATGAACTTGTTATTGTGTAGATTTGGTGAACAATTTGGGGACAATCGCAAGGTCCGGAACCAAGGAATTCATGGAGGCACTTCAGGCTGGGGCTGATGTAAGCATGATTGGTCAGTTTGGTGTCGGTTTCTATTCCGCTTATCTGGTTGCAGAAAAGGTCATTGTTACCACAAAACACAATGATGATGAGCAATACATATGGGAGTCGCAAGCTGGTGGTTCGTTTACTGTCACTAGGGATGTTGATGGGGAGCCACTTGGTAGAGGAACCAAGATCACACTCTTCCTCAAAGAAGATCAGGTAATTGTGTAACTTGATGATATTCGATTCGGTCTGTGTTGGTGAGATTTACAAGGGAATTAGTTATTAACTGTTTGTTGGTTATTACTTTTTGCAGATGGAGTACCTAGAAGAAAGGAGAATTAAGGATCTTGTGAAGAAGCATTCTGAGTTTATTAGCTATCCGATCTATCTATGGACTGAGAAAACAACCGAGAAAGAGATTAGCGACGATGAAGATGACGAGCCAAAGAAAGAAGAGGAGGGTGACATTGAGGAAGTTGATGAAGAGAAAGAGAAGGAGAAGGGCAAGAAGAAAAAGATCAAGGAGGTTTCCCATGAGTGGGAGCTTATTAACAAACAGAAACCGATCTGGCTTCGCAAACCAGAAGAAATCACCAAGGAAGAGTATGCTGCTTTCTACAAGAGCTTGACAAATGATTGGGAGGAACATCTAGCTGTGAAACACTTCTCAGTTGAAGGGCAACTTGAGTTCAAGGCGATTCTTTTTGTGCCCAAGCGTGCTCCTTTTGATCTGTTTGACACGCGCAAGAAGATGAACAACATCAAGCTATATGTGAGAAGAGTGTTTATTATGGACAATTGTGAAGAGCTAATCCCTGAGTACCTTGGGTTTGTGAAGGGTGTTGTGGACTCTGATGACTTGCCACTCAACATCTCTCGTGAGATGCTTCAACAAAACAAGATTCTTAAAGTTATCAGGAAGAATCTTGTGAAGAAATGCATTGAGATGTTCAACGAGATTGCTGAGAATAAGGAAGATTATAACAAATTCTATGAAGCGTTTTCAAAGAATTTGAAGTTGGGTATCCATGAGGACAGCCAGAACAGGAGTAAGTTGGCTGATTTACTAAGGTACCATTCTACAAAGAGTGGTGATGAATTGACCAGCCTAAAGGACTACGTGACCCGTATGAAAGAGGGGCAGAAAGATATCTACTACATCACCGGTGAGAGCAAAAAGGCGGTTGAGAACTCTCCGTTCTTGGAGAGACTGAAGAAGAAAGGTTACGAGGTTCTATTCATGGTGGACGCCATTGATGAGTATGCGGTGGGGCAGTTGAAGGAATACGATGGAAAGAAGCTTGTGTCTGCAACAAAGGAAGGGTTAAAGCTTGAAGATGAAACAGAGGAAGAGAAACAAAAGAGGGAAGAGAAGAAGAAATCGTTTGAGAATCTGTGCAAGACAATAAAAGACATATTGGGTGACAAGGTGGAGAAAGTTGTGGTGTCGGATAGAATTGTGGATTCTCCATGCTGTTTGGTGACGGGAGAGTACGGGTGGACGGCTAACATGGAGAGGATTATGAAGGCACAGGCTCTTAGAGACAGTAGCATGGGGGCTTACATGTCCAGCAAGAAGACAATGGAGATAAATCCTGATAATCCCATCATGGATGAACTCAGGAAGAGGGCTGAGGCAGACAAGAATGACAAATCAGTTAAGGATTTGGTGTTGCTTTTGTTTGAAACCGCTCTGTTGACATCTGGATTTAGTTTGGAGGACCCAAACACATTTGGTGGAAGGATTCACAGGATGCTGAAATTGGGTTTGAGCATTGATGAGGAAGAAGGCGAGGATGCAGAAATGCCTGCTTTGGAGGAGGAAGGTGCCGAGGAAAGCAAGATGGAAGAAGTGGATTAGCTGATTTGTAACTTCTAGTATTATGTCCAATTACGGTGTTTAAATGCGTTGTCTAAAGTGGGTCGGTTTTTATTTTTGTTTTTGTTTTAGCTTGTTACCAAGTGTCGTTTGGTAGTGTTATGATGAGGTCCAAGTGACGTATTTCTGCTTGTGTGATATAATAATATGTTGAAAATGCAACTCACTTTAGCCTACAACTTGTTTCTACCTCCAGTTTATCACAAGTAATATGCCAAGGAACTAACATATAATTCTCAACCACCTGTAAACCAGATGAAGGGGGCAGTTCAAATCAGCCCAAATGACCAAATTGAGCAGAATATTACCTGTTATTAAAGGGATATTACCTTTATTCAGTTGACCCAAGGAACCCTTAGAACAGGGGGGCTATGCAAAAATATGTTCACATAAAAAAATAAAAACCATGTTCAATGGCACTAGTGGTCCAACATAGCAAACCAGACCGGCTGGGGTCCGTTTCCTTTTTCGATCGGTTTTCAACACATTGGTTATATCTGATATTTTTGTTTGAAAAAAAAAAATAACAATAAAAAGAATAAGTATTATGTGTTTTTTATTTGCATGACTCATGAGAAGTGAAGGCGACCAATGACCCAAAAATCAACCATAAACCCCTTTACAATTACATTTCCTCCAACAAACAAAGAAAGACCAAAACCTGACAACTCTCCAACCCACCAACCAATCAACCAGTCCACCACCAATGGCCACCGTAACCGGCAATCTGATGAACCCTACACCAATCTTCATCGACGCACCAACAATCCAGTCAGTTCTCCCGTACAAATCCCTAATCAACCACCTCCAAACATCCCTGTCCTCCGCCACTTCCGTCATTGAATCACCCATCCGCCACTCCCACCCAACCTCCTCTTCCTCCACTCTCCTCCTGATGCCGTCATGGTCCCTCTCTTCCACCACCCTCCCTTACATCGGCGTTAAACTCGTCACCACTCATCCCAACAACTCCTCCTTAAACCTCCCTGGAGTCCACGCCAGCTACGTCCTCTTTCACTCCCTCACTGGCCAAACCCTAGCTTCCATGGACGGTACTGAAATCACCGTCCGCCGTACAGCTTGTGTCTCTGCCCTAGCCTCACACTACCTCTCCCATTTAAATTCTCAGGTTGTTTTATTATGTTTATTAGTCTATGTATTGAGATACTTGATTCTGTAGGGGTGTGTAAACTTCAGTTCAGGTCGGTTTGGTTTGGTTATTAGCCGTTTATTAACCAATCGGTTAATTCGTTCGGTTTATTCAGTTAATTATTGGTTTTCAGTACAATTTGGTTAATTAATTTTGATTAATACACGGAATAGAGGTGTAAATACATGAAATGGATTTTCAAATACCGTACTTGAAATATAAGAAATGAATGTATAAAAGCGAGAAATATATCAAAATATGAATAGTTTGGTTCGGTTCGGTTAATTTCGGTTAACTGAGAGTATAAGAAAAAAACCGATAACCAGTTGTCGGTTAACTCGGTTGATCTATGTTCAGTTTTGTCAGTTTTCGGTTCAGTTTTTGCTCACCCACAATTGTGGTACTTAGTTACTAGAGTTAGTTGATTCCGTTATAACTCTAGATTCCTTTCCTCTACTGTAAATAGGAGGATGAATTGTATGTTCGCGTTATGATGATATGGTGAATTAAGTTGAGCTCTTACCGTTTCTTTAGGTTTTGTTAATGATAGGAGCCGGATCGTTAGCTCCGCACTTGATCAAAGCTCATTTAACAACTCGGCCGAGTATCAACCGTGTTATGATTTGGAACCGAACTGTAAGAAAATCGAAAACTCTGGTGGAGGAAATGAAATTGGAAAGTGGAATGGAGAGTGTGCAGTTTGAAGTGTGTGAAGATATGGAATCAGCAGTGGCTATGGCGGATATAGTGAGCTGTGCGACGAATTCAACAGCACCGTTGGTGTTGGGAAAGTGGCTGAAGGCAGGGGCGCATTTGGATTTGGTTGGATCCTATAAACCGTCGATGAGGGAGTGTGATGATGAAGCTGTGAAGAGAGGGAGAGTTTTTGTTGATAATGAGGCGGCATTGGTGGAGGCCGGAGAGTTGGTTGGGGCGTTTGAAAGAGGAGTGATGAAGAAGGAAGAGATTGAAGGGGATTTGGTGGAGTTGACTAAAGGGGTGAAGATAGGGAGGAAAGATGAGAAGGAGATTACTCTGTTTGTTTCAGTTGGTTCAGCAGTTGTGGATCTGTTAAGTGCTCAATTAGCATATGAAACTATTAGAGTTAAACCATAGAGCATAGGCACACATGTTAGCCCACTCACCAATAAGGACCTGATTTCCAGTAGATGCACTCATTTTACAGGCCATATTTGTATGTTGAGTATAAGGTCTTGTAATGTCTTAGGTGAGATTACTTGTTAAGCAGCTTCTATAATAAAGATGTCCAGACCAATCATATATGTTGTTGAATGATTTGTTGGGAACAACATGGTAAATTATTACTGCAAAGTGTAAAATTTGAAAGTGAACTTATATAATCATGGCAGATAAAAACCATTATTTTCATCATCAAGGATCTTTTACACAATGTTGTAACTTGTAAGACAACAGAACATAAAGTGAGCACAGTTTACCGCCACGTGAATGCCCTAACATCTCCAACATAATGATTTAAGGGCTTGTGTTGTCTTTTATCAATCAGATTCATTTAAGACGGTATGATTTTGGCAGCCGAATGCCCAAAACAACTTACATAAACTAGTCCAATAGCTTTTTTTTTTTTTTGAACGATACTAGTCCAATAGCTTAATACTACTAATTAACATCCTCTAGATCATCTTGAGATTAGATGAAAACTTGAATAATATCCTCTAGTAACTTACTCTTTGAATTCAGTGACCTGACCCAGTAAAATAAAATCCTGGACATTTATATGTCGAAACATGGTAAAACCGGTAGAAAGGCTTTTTCGCTCTGTGACTCCTATGATCTTACTTGCTACTATGGTGGTTACTAACATATCCTGTATAAACTTGTTCTACATAGCATGTTTATTTTTCATGTTTGTTTTTTGTTATACAATAATGTCACAAGTGGTTCAGCCATACACATGTATCTTACTAATTTGATATCAAGTTATATAATTGTGTCAAGTGTGACCTTAAACTTATTGAAATAAAATACCCGTTTTGCCTTTATATATATTGAAACTACTAAGAAATAGATGATTGTTTGATATACATTAACCTTGAACTTTCCCTTTTCCGTTTGGTACTTGCCTTCTTGATAGAGGCAAGTTGACTAACTTTCAAAGTTCTAAAAGTGGTCCATTCTATTTTTTTTCTTAGAAAATTACAAATGAAATGTATTTACTAAAATAGAAAAAAAAAAAAAAAGATAAAGGGATATAATGTTAATGTAAACGCAACAAAAGAAAGGAATATGACGTTTAATCAAGTAAACCCTAGACTTTATTTTTTTATAAAACGTTGTGCTTTGTACAACATAACATCTTTTACTTAGGATGACCAAACTCGAATATTCATCCAATTTTAGTTTTATGTTACCAATCTTTACGTAGACAGTGTATCTAATAATGCATAGAATGAGTATAGTCCCCAAATGATAAGAAAACTCATACTTTGAACATATATATGTTTTAAGCATATATTTAATCTAACTAAAATATTAAAAATATTGTATTTGAAAAAAAAATTATTAATAATATCATATGTTTTTTTAATCCATTAAATCAAAGATTCTCATTTATTTATTTTGCTTTTAAGTGTGATTTCATTTACTTGGTTTCAAAAAGATTACGTCAAGATAGAAGGCGGACAACATATGTTAAATATTGAAATTTTATACTAAAAATAGCATGAAGGTCTTAATTTTATTGACAAGTCTCATTCCTGTGTTACTTTATATTTTAATTAAAAATGATAAAGATATACATGAACACATTTTAAATAGTACTGTAGTTTGTAAAACCAATATCAAATTACATCAAAATAGACTATAAAAACAGATAAAAAGTCATGTTGTTATCCTTTTTATTAGGGAAGCTAAATATTTAAAAAAAATGCATTCATAGATCTATGAATCATACCTAGTTGTCAAAGTCTTAAATAACAAAAAAATAATTAATTAATAAATAAATAAATAAACTTATTGTATTGTTTATCCTAGGAAGTAGGAAAGGAATAACCTCGAAAGTTGGGGGAAATTTAAATAGACTTGTATGTAGTCGGTAGGCTTTGCGATCCAATTACCCAGCCCAAGTCGGGATTTATATATCTATATATATAATAATAAATCAAATATCTGCTCTGCTCCATCTTCTTCTTTCCTTCAATCATTCTTTTCCATCCTTCCTTCCAATTTGTTACATTTTCTAGAGGCTTCCAAACTCCAATGGCATCTGATCTGGCAGCGAAGGCAAAAGAGGCATTCATCGACGACCACTTCGAACTGGCCGTTGACTTATACTCTGAAGCCATCCTCATCCACCCTAACAACCCCCTCCTTTTCTCCGATCGTGCTCAGGCTAATATTAAACTTCATAACTTCACCGGTATTTTTTTATTATTATTATTATTATTAATATCTCTATTCCTTTTTTCTCTATGTTTTATACTATAATATACTGATATCTAATACATAATAAATTACTTATTTCAGAAGCGGTTGCTGACGCTAACAAGGCAATTCAATTGGACCCCTCCAATCCAAAGGCGTATCTTCGTAAAGGGTGGGTCTCATTCAACAACAATCTTTATTTTTATTATTATTATTGTTGTTGTTGTTGTTGTTGTTGCATAATGAGTTTATATATTTCTGTCATGCATTTATTACTTTAAAGCAGGTACTATTTTATCTTGTGTATTAATTGCCAGATGAAAGTGTTTCAATTCACCCAAGGCATTATAGCCTAGTGGTATCTTGGTGGTGGGATAAGACTTATGGGCCATAAGGTCCTGGGTTCGAATCTTACAAAGGGGGTTTTCTCATAATTATGAGTTTCCTCCTGAATTGGTGACTTGGTGGTGGAATATGATCGCGTGGCAACACTGGTGGCACGATGATACTCCAGTGTTCCGTGAGTGATTCCAATTTGTTGGCCGTTCAAAAAAAAAAAAAGAAAGTGTTTCAATTCATGCGGTGACTGCAAAGTTCAATTTAATAATGAAACAATGTTTGTGCATTTGAATTCATAATGAGTCATTGATAAAGTACCAGACAGTTTTAGATTATTTGAACACCATTTGGTTTTATATCCTTTTATTTTACTCAACATTGATTATTAAAGAAACAGGATCACCTCAAAATTGAGCCATGACACATTGCCTTTCATAACCCAAATATAAAACTTGTTTTTTCATTGCATAAATGATTTAATGAAATATATACCGAAAAGAATCCCGATACAAATTTACGTGTTAGTTGCCTAGCTTTTGTTGACTGAACATAAGCTGCAAACTTTGCGAAGATTTACTTGTCTTTGGAATTATATGTTGAAGAACTATGAAAAGTGGTTGACATTGATGGCTTAGCTCTTTTTTTTTTTTTTTACTTTCTTGTCATCTATGCTTATTGTGTTTTACTCATATTGGTTAATAGAAGGACTTATGCTCTCATCTTATAATATGGTCACAAATCATAATGGTGTTTTGGTTACATTAGAATATGCTCTAATGTCTTAAAGCACCATGCCATGATGCCATATTCATCACCTCGGTTACATGGCAAATCATGGATGCATGTTTTGGACAACCTTGGTGACTGGGCCCTCTGCAGTATCCCTTGCTAATAGCCCATGTGATTTCGCTAGTATATTTTTGTTTCTATCCTCGAATATCTTGTAACTTTCACATTTCTGTCTACAGGACGGCGTGCTTTAGTCTTGAAGAATATCAGACTGCCAAAACAGCCTTTGAAGCTGGTTCCAAATTAGCTCCCAAAGATGCAAGATTTACAGACTGGATAAAAAAGTGTGACAAGTTCATTGCAGGTGATAGACATGCTAACAACATTGTAGTCTTATTGTTAGATATAAGCACATGAGTAGGCTTTTAAAACAGATATTTAATTTGTAATCCAGAGGAAAATGGTGAGCTACCAACACAATCATATGCAATCCCAGCTAGTGCTGTGGCTCCTAGTTCAACTACAAAAGATGCTGAGCAAGTAAAGAACCTATCTAATGAGGTGATCGCAGCCACAGCCAAACCCAAATACAGGTATGAATTTTATTTTAGTTGCCAGAACCGGAAACTTTTTAAGTGTTTATTGATCTTACACATGTATCTTTGTGCATTGTTTTTATCAAAAACTTGTGTTCACTTTTGTAGCATAGCTTAAAGTCTTATAGTGTTATAAGACTAACATTCATTGCAATTTTGTTATACGGGTGATGTCAGTTTTTGACACATTGGATATGCGTTATCTTGATTCTTATTGCGTTGAATGTTGTAGATTATAGCTTCTTACCAAGCTCCTTATATTTCTGCAGGCATGAATTTTATCAGAAACCGGAGGAGGTAGTTGTGACCATATTTGCAAAGGGAATACCGGCTAACAATGTGTCTGTCAGTTACGGGGAACAAATAGTATGTTTGACATTTTACTTCTTCTCAATTGCTATAATTTCATCCTGATTTTTTCCCATAACGTCAGTGGCTATTTTATAAAGAACAAAGTTCTCATGTACTACTTCCATTGTTGTTGCTTTCCAGCTAAGTGTAACCATTGATGTACCCGGGGAAGATTCGTACATTTTCCAGCCTCGCTTGTTTGGAAAGGTGAGAACCATGAACTCGTATACTAACAGTCAAACCAACTGATTTTACTTTCTCATTTCTTTCTATGATTTAATATTCCAATGTACGAGTAATATGCATACGACAGAACCTATATACCAGTTTGCTCTATGAAATAAAATCCTATACATACATCATTGATATTATTTCAAGAACAAAGTGGGTGCAAATTATTATAATGGTTATTTTTTGATATTTACCTTCTCATTTTCTTGTAAGGGAGTGTTTATATCAGCAAACATAGTGTTTTTACATCAGCTAATATTACGCTTTCCAAGTTGACAGATAGTCCCAGCAAGGTGCAGATTCGAGGTTCTCTCAACCAAAGTTGAAATCCGCCTTACAAAAGCTGAACCTATACATTGGACATCTCTTGAATTCGGTGAAAACAAATTGGTTGTCCAACGGAGCATTGTCCCTGCAGGTAGGCAATTTCGACTGTACATGGGAAATGTTTGGATATGTGTTTTGAAAGTGATTATTTGATATCGAATAATCTAAATCAGTTAATAAACTGTAATAAAATGGCCTGTAGAAATAGTGTTTGGATGTGTTCTGTTGTTGGAGGTTATGATAATAAGATAATCCCATCTTTGAAAGTTAGGCAACTTTAATTTATTTTCATAATTAATAGTTAACCGACCAGAAATGACATTTTTGTGAAAGAGCTACACAGGTTTGAAAAATGGAAATTTAGCACTAGTTCATTGAAAGGTGTAAATAAGAAATTTTATTTTACCCTTTGATGATTGATTTTGTTGCAACTGATATGAATTTGATTATTTGACCTTAAATAATCAGATAATCAGAAGTAAAATATGTTTATCCAAAACTAGAACCTGATAAACATATAATAACTTTGAAATCACAATTGCAGATACCGTCCTTAACCACAACTTTGGGGTTATGCGGTAATTTATCATTTGTGATCATTCTTCGACACTGCTGACGTTTTTATTTGTCATGTAGGTAATCAGAGACCATCTTATCCTTCCTCGAGACCAACCAAAGACTGGGATAAGCTTGAAGCTCAGGTTAAAAAGGAGGTATGGACTTAAATAGATAACTCACTACGCTGCCCTAAGATCATGGGGGACGTTACATGGTCTAGATAGTGTGGCTAAATGAGCTCTTTTGTTTTCAGGAAAAAGATGAAAAACTTGATGGTGATGCAGCTCTTAACAAATTTTTCCGTGATATATACAAAGATGCTGATGAGGATACAAGAAGGGCCATGAGCAAATCTTTTGTAAGCCTCTTCTTTTCTTGATTTTCAAAATAGTCTTCTTGCCATTGATGTTTTGTTTTCATGCAAAAGAATTGTTGTATCCTCTTTAAGAGATGGAAATTTGACTTAATAAATGCTTAGTACCTTCTACTTGCTTTATTCAGTAAGTTAGAATGTTAGATTAGTATTGAAATGGTATAGTTTTGGAAACCATTGTTTAATACACTAGTTAGGAAAATGTTTACGACTAGACAGGGTAGTGCCTGACCTACTCCTTTCATCCAAATTTGTATTGATTTGTTACCCAACGCACCCATTTTGCCAAATCAAGATATAAGCAGAGGCGACCATTTCAACCGATTTGGGAAAATGTTCATTTGTTAGCCCATATAACCTCTAAAACCATTTTTATCCAGAAATTTGATTATTATTGAAAGTGTGATTGGAACGCTACTCATTTGTAAAAAAAAAAAAAAAAAAAAAAAAAAACTAGTCTGGACAAATGTTTGTGGTTGCTCATTTCTGTTACTAATAATGTAATGTGATTTTGTCTTGTCTGATAAAACAGGTTGAGTCGAATGGGACCGTGCTGTCCACAAACTGGAAAGAAGTGGGATCAAAGGTGGTGGAAGGAACTCCTCCGGATGGTATGGAAATGAAAAAATGGGAATTCTAAAAGGTTCCGGTTCGGGCTCAAAATCTGTAATTTTGTGTGATTTTGTTTGGGTCTTTTTATTTGCTAGTTTGGTTATGCCTTGAACTGTCTATATATTTCTTTGCCTTCGTGTACTAGTTTGCTTTTCAGTCATCATCCTCATTTTGGTCTTTCAACTTTGTTAGCAATTCGGATGATTATTGTGTAAACTGAGTACTTTTATATTAAAATCTTGGCTGGCTGTTCTCGATTTTAATTTGTATGGTTATGTGAATTTGGAATTTCGACACAACAGCCTACGGCTATTTATATATATACTAAAACACAACGTCGGTGCCGACCACACCGACGTTGGTTTTCGCGTCTTATTTTATCAAAACGTCCTCCGTTTCGAATCTTGCTTTTACCGGTTTTTGGCTGCAGCCGTCGGTGTCTTTCTTTATCGCAGCCGTGTCTACAGCTGCCGTGGTGGTTCCCGGTGTTTCTCACCGGTCGGGTCTTCGCTATGACCGAGCAGTCATCACGACGTTCTTAGCCTTGGAACCGTATTATTTAGTTTGTCCTCTTTGCCATCTCTGCTTTTCTTTTCTATTTTTTTCCTAACAAACGCATCACAAAGTACAAAATGACCCGACGCCGTTATCGCAACCCGGCGCCCACTGCAACCACTAATCTCTTCTGCTATCAGCATAAAGCCAATCCGTTGACATCGATTGAAGGTCGAAACGATGGCTGTAGGTGTGGGGTCACCGTCAATGGATAGAGTTTAGTGTGAGAGGAGATAGAGAGTAGGCAGTGGTGGGTGGGGCCATCGTGACGGTGGCGGCATGGTGGTGGTGGTGGTGGATGGGTGGCTGTTTGGGTGACGAGATGGAGACCATGTTTGAAGGTTTCTTGAAATAGTAGATGAGTGGGTGTTTGGGTGAAGAGAGGGAGAAAGTGTACGAAGGTGTAAACTATTTTAGATAAACAAAAACCATATAACTTTCATATTTATTGAAAACTTACTGCCACATTTATGTATAATATAGGTACATTAAGTGTTGTTCAAATTGTAAACTTTTCGCGCAACCACAAGCGATGGTAGTTGTATGATCCATTCGATTACGCAACGTGTCTATTTGTGCATTGGCCAACGATTACATGATGCTTTGCCTAATCCGTTTTGTGTTTGTGAT
The DNA here is from genome assembly GCA_030844895.1 of Ambrosia x helenae. Classification (NCBI taxonomy): domain Eukaryota; kingdom Viridiplantae; phylum Streptophyta; class Magnoliopsida; order Asterales; family Asteraceae; genus Ambrosia; species Ambrosia x helenae. The sequence continues at coordinate 13,964 of JAUTDX010002429.1, read as the reverse complement.
GTACCCGCACGGCAACGCGCGCGGGTCTAATTGCTAGTTATATTATATAAAGATACAATTGGTAAAACTTTTTGAGATTTTGGTGTGAGGGGAGTACACTGTAGCTATCTCACGGCGTATATTATTCCACGTCTTAACCTCCAGTGAAACCAACGGTGTGGATCTATTCTTTTGCAAAAACCATCCAAAGAGGCTGTGGAAACCGCCCAAAATATTGTGGAGAAACCGCCCAAATAAAATATAAGCAAATGGCCCAAAAAAATTGAAGCCGCCCAATTTTTTTTTTGACCAAGCTCAGGCTAAAACGGTTATGACGACGGTTGAAGACAACGTGTAAGTTGGTCCTGCGACGCCTGGATTGATCGATAACAATGGTGGTTATACGCTTAACAAGGCGCCAAAGAGAGCTTTTTTTGGTCGGGGTTGAGTTCATTGGTTGAGGAACGGTGGTGTTGGATACAAGGTATTCCCGGGATGTTTATGAACGACAACGAAAATCATGTATCCGCTGCAACGTGCGAGGAAAAACAATTATAATCATGTGTTCGGATTAAAAAAGACAAATGTCATCAAAGTAAAAAATGTTGTATCACGGCTAGGAGTCGTAGCGTGTGTAAGAAAGTAGCAAACACTAGGTTGTCACGACAACGCGCGACCATCGGTAAAATACTAGTTAGTAATAAAATATGTTATATATAAAATTTGGACCGCCTTTGTACGGTGCAACATATACATTTTTCACTATGTTTTTTTTTTAACGGCAACTGTCATTAAACAAGCCTACAAGCAAGCCACTAGCAAATGCTAACCAAACTACCAACCACACAGGCACAGATTACAATTCTAACTTCTTCCACTTAGACCAATCTAAACAAAAGGATTTGGGGTGATTGCTAACCTAAAGGAGGCTAAGATATTTAACTCTTTCCTCTTCAAAGAGACCTAATGTTTCATGCCTTCTATCACATCCATTCAAATAGCTATGTCCCTCGATATGCTAATGTTACAGATGATTTTGTTGTCATTTGACCTTCTCATATACATGATACATGAATTTGAATCGTTTATCTGTTTTTTAGATTAGATTCGTGTATTCATAAAAAATGTCTTTTCGTCTTTTCTTAGTAAGTGATATGCAAGTAACAATTGGTGTGTGAACTTATGTTTTTTTGAAGTAAATTTGAACGGCAAAATGATGTATAAACTTGTCATTATTCTTAAATATACAATGCATGTGGCAGTCCGCGTGAATGTGTTCTCTGCCTATATGGATATCTCCTAGGATCACTACTACCAAAACCGATATGGGACTTGGATATTAATACATCTTTAGCCACGTTATAGTTTGAATTATTAAAATTCAATTTGCCTTGTTTCTATATATCTACGGTGTAATGGTGCATAATAAAAATCTTAACAAAACTGCAAATGTTTAAGATTTATCGTTCACTATAGCCATATTACACTTTTGATATTATCTTGATATGGTACTTGGATTTTATACTTGGTTGGTGATGAATGAACTTAACTAATATTAAATACTTGGTTCTTATTCAACTTTTGGTTCATGTAATTAAGCTCTAGTCTAGTTTTCTACAGTTACATAAACTTAGAACAAGAGCAAGCCCCACAACTAGGAAAAAAACAAAAGTAAGCATGTAGATGTAACGATCATGGTTGTGTTGAAAGGTCATAACAGTGGCTCTGTTTCGTCACTTTGTCTTGTTGCTGTTGTTATTATTTAGATTCATATTTCTGGTAAAGGTTAAAGCATTGATCCTTCCCCTGCCACCACCTTCCTATACTCCCATTGGATTTACCCTCTCCTATTTTGTTTTTGTTACATTTATATACATATATTTTTTAAACGGCGGAATTTTATTACCAACTACGCACTAGCAATATACTAGACAGACGCAAGAACAACTAGGACAGAAAGAAACAAACATTAAACATCTAACGTTCTCCACCTAGCTCAATCTAAAACTTTGTTGTTCGAGTGGTTCTTAATCAAAGGAAACTATAAGTTTTAATATCTCCACAAATTTGAGGTATATTGATGGGAACGTTATTAAAAAGCCAATTGTATCGCTTCTTCGATATGCACCAACACACCACTACAATAATGGATTGGATGCACTTATTCCTTAACGCCGAACCCCCACAACCCTTATAAACATTGAACAAGTCCGTGATCGAAAAAGCATAAATTGGGTCAATCATGCACCATACACTAACATTTTGCCAAATAACGGTTGCCAGTTGCCACGAAATAAAAAATGTGCTTCGTCAACTCGCCTTCTTCCACACAAAATCTACATGTCAAGGAATCCAAGGAAATACCACGTCTAGCGAGCACATCTGAGGTAGGGATCCGATTTTGAGTGGTCCTCCAACTAAATATATTGGTCTTCAAGGGCAAGGTTGTAGAAGGCGCTAGACAGGCGGTGGGGTTTAACCTAGGGACTAGGCGGAATTAGGCATTTTGGAATTTTTATACGTAATATATATATATACACACACACACACACACACAAAGATTTAGGTGTTTTTTTTAAAATATGTTAAGATATATACACATAATACTTTGAAATACTTAGAAATTTGTGGAATTTAAAAAGAAACAGCGCCTAGGACCGCCTAATCCCGCCTAATAACCGCCTAATCCCCAAAACGCCTAGGACCCCGCCTAGAGCTTATTTTCTATATTTTGTCTCGCCTAGCACCTAGGCGGTCGCCTAGACCGACTTTTACAACACTGTTCAATGGAATAGCACTAATCCGTTCAACCAGCTTGCAGCAGGAGCTGGCCCAAGCAAAGCCAAAACACACTTCATAGAACCAATAGAAAACAAACACAACGTATCACCAAGCCAGACCCACTCATCCGACACGTTACCAACAAAATTTGATTTTCAAGATTTTTCTAGTCATCCTAAAGAGAATCCAAAAGAGACATAGATCAAATCTTCAAGGGGTTGGCATATTAACATATTGTTTAACTCCCTCTAGCAAAGGCCTAGCTTAGGTCTTAATCCTTCTCCGCTATCTTTTTTTATTGGTTACATTCTTAATTATAGTCGACCCAAAATAGGTGAGGTGGATATAAGAGAAAATTTGTTGCAAATTCAAATTTGATAGACCAATACATTATACTAACATTATTTTTTTAATTTTTATAAATTAGTACGGCTACTTTAGCTAGAGTAATTCTTTTAAAATAGATAGGTGGTTTATTATTATTATATACGGTGGGTTGATTGAACATGTATCGTGTGGTCGACCATACATGCACACATAAATACGTGTATGCGTGACCAGTTATATAAGGTCAGGAGTAAAAGTAACGAGAAAAAGAAAAAGAAAAAGGTAAGTCCCAATCAGACAGTAAAAGCACAAATATTCAACGATGCTTTTCATAAATATTTTGGCAACAATTTCTATCGTTTTATGAATTTGGATTTTGTGGCCGGTGACAAACAGAATCTACACTGCCAATTTCTTCTCTCTTTTTTTCTTCTACTGTCATTTCTTGTGATTTTGGAACTATCATCATAAACTACATCTGATTTTGATTTTATTTAATTTAATTTATTGGATATCACACTATTTCTAACTAATGATTCGGCCAATCTAAAGGTTATACAAAGAATCTGTTTGTTCTTGTCCATGGCATTAACTAGGGTCTTGTTTAAAGAAGTTTTGGTTATTAAAGTTAAAACTTGTACAAAGTTGCAAACTACCATTCTGTAAGTTATGATTTAATTCCTTGAAACTTTATAAAGACAAAATTAAGTCTTTTAAAAACAAAATGTTCAAATATTTGGATCATAACATTATTATGCATGACTTGCTGGACTCAACTAAGTAGCTCAAATGTCTCTAAGACTCAGCTCGTTTGTTTAAGACTCAAGTTCGGCTCCATAAAACTCAGCTCGTTTCAAGTTTTTTACTGAACCGAGCTCAAGTAGATCGCGAGTTGCTCGACTTGTTTGCACCAAACTTTCCTATGTTGAAAGTTAATCCTAAAACAAGTATGAGTTGAATGTTGAAGGACCAAAATTGAAAGATTGGTTTAGATTAGTTTGAATGTTTTGAATTATCTTTATTTGTTTAATTAGTAGATATAATGATGTGGGGTTAGTATTAGAATAGAATTGGTAGAAGTATTTGAGTAGGATTAGTATGTTTAATTTAGTATAAATAGGGGTCTATGTTATTGTTTTATTTGTCCCTTTTTTTTTAACGGCAAATTTCTACTCCTTATGGGACTTGAACCCATGACCTCCCATTAGGTGTTCCTAGAAGCTTTGCTTCTACCATTGGGCCACCAACCCCAATGGCTTTTTTGAACGGCAAATTTTTTTATCTGTTTTATTTGTCCCTTGTTTGTAAGTTTGTTCGTTTGATATATTGCATTCCAGTTTACGATAAAGAGCGGAGAAGATGCACAAGCAAAATATTGTCATCATTAGTTTAAATCTCCACGTCATGATTCTATTGATGTAATCATGACCCTTTAACTTTACAAAAACCTAGCTACCACCAGATACTTCAGTAAGATCCACCTTACTACCTCACACTTCTATCTTTCTAAATTTTCACACATATAATGATTTATTATATTACCACTAATAAACTAAATACAGTACAAGAATATTTTCCCGCCATTTCTTCTTTAATCATCAGATGCTACATCTTTTCCCTTCATCGATACAGACCCGAGTCCCTTGAGATGGAGCACTTCCTGATCTTGACAGAACATTGCACTCTGAAACATATATTTAAAGATCATTTATGTTACTGTAAAACATTATTAAAGTATATTACGTTGTAACATGCAACTTAAGTTTCTGAGTCCAATTCAGTACAGTACAAAAACCAGTTTTTAAATCATTGCTTATATACTTTCTCCCTCTCATTTTATCATTTTTCTAGTTTTTGTTATCAAAATTAAATGTTGATTTGAGATTTCTAACCAATTTCAAGTTTTGCCAATAAAAAAACAAAAGACAATCAAAGATTTGAAATAATAACCTGAGAATATTATTGTCATTTTACAACCAGAGAATATACAATCAAAGATTTTTTTATCTGTATGTTTGTGGCCCATGATATTCAAAATGGGACGGAGGTAGTATATTTTTTTAATGAAGAAATATGTTTTTATTAAATTATATTGAGACAATAATAATATACCTCGAGAGGGTGAACTATACGATTTCTTGCAGTGTAAAATGGCGCTTTGGATTCCATCTTGTTGCAGAACTGAATCGTAACTCCTTGCTGCCGGTGACGGAGTAAACTTCCCGGCAGGAGAAGACGACGACGATGACCGGCACTTACCCAAATGCTTAAACACTGAGTCCTCTGATAATCGAACCTTGTCGTTTGATCTCCTTGAAACCTTAATATACAAAGGTTTAATGAGACTCATGTATTTATTAACAACCTCCTTCGAGAAACGCTTCGACGGCGGCTGGTCGTTATCTATAAACTTATCTGAACAAAATGTAACCTCTTCGATTTGTCGTTTGATTTTCTTTTTGTCTGATTTTGTTTTGGTATTATGAAAGCCTAACATTAATGCTCGAAAGGGAGACCTTGGAGTCTTGGTGTTGGACGAATCCAAAGGCGATATTTTTCTTTTGTTGTTGGAAAAAAGAGTATGTGTTGAGTTTGGAGAATAATATTGTTGGTAGGGGTGAAGGTGGAAGTCATTTTTGTCTGGATTAGTGATGACTAAATCGAAGAGGGAGCCTTCGTCTTCGGTGATATTGAAGTGGCCGGAGAATAAGGGGTCTCCAACACCGGCATTGCGCCAGAATTTGAGGAGGCTGAGGACGTCCATGGTTGGGAGAGCAAGAGGAAATGATTAGGGGTTTAAGGGGTTGAGGAGGTGGTGAGTGAAGATAGGAAAAAGGAGGGGTTAATATATAAGCAAAGGGGGAAAGCTTTCCCTTCGTTTAATGGTGCTTTTAGCCTGCAAAAGTTGCAGGGGTGGGGGTAAGCTTTTTGCAGTGCCACACAGAGTCAACAGTGTGTGTGAGAGAGTATGGATGTGTGAAGATGAGTAGAATGATGGTGTATAGCATTGTTAGACCCACCGTAGCGGAAGCGTTGTATAGCGCTAAAATGAAAAATAGCGCCGGGGACGCCGTTACGGGGGGCGAGTTCTAAAAATGGTGTCAGGCGTCATTTTTTAACGGCCGTTACAAATTGTGACAACCAATAGAAATGTGACACGTGGCGGAGGGAAAAAACGCATTTAATTTTTTTGAACGGTAACTTATTTTTTTTAGATTTTATATATATACACATACATAACACAAACTAAAAAACACATACCACAACACAAACAAACCTACTAAAACACAAACACGTTTCCATATGGTTCACCGTTTAGGGTCCCGTCTCGCCCGGGTACGAGGCCAAACACTACTACTCAGCTGCCACCCAATTGGGGCGACTTTGACACAAACACAATGCAATACGCTCAACTTCTTAGCATGCCGGGTCAATTTTTTCCTCCGCCATTTGGGTTGCAACCAAACATGAACCTAAACTATGTCCAAGGTTCCCAAGAGGAGCCCGAGCTCGTGCCAGAAACTCAAGTCGAGCCCAACCAACCACGTCAACCCGAGGGTTCTCAACGCGGGGGGGGGGGGGGGGGGGGACGCTCGCACAGAAAAAAAGATCCTAACGCGCCTCGTCAAAAAAAAAGAAACAAGCACGTTGGGAAAAAGACGAGGAGTTTGCTTTAGCGCGGGCCTGACTCGACATATCGGAGGATCCCGAAGTTGGTTAGTTTTTTTTTTGTATTTATATACTATTAATCGTATAATATATATATATACACACATAGTTATATATTTCTAATCGTATAATATTTTTTTTGTAGCGAACTATCAAGACATGTCGTTGTTTTGGATCCGGATTCGAGAGCTGTTTTTTGGTGCCATGGGTTGAGGGGAGTATCGAGACAACAATTCGATATCGGGAAAGTGGACGGACATAAATAATAGATGTCATTCATTTGCGGAGGTTTACCAATGTTGTAAGGACAACAGGGGCAGTGGGGAAGATGATGATGGTTTGTTGGCAAGAACGTTGGAGGAAATGAGAGAAACCCGTGGGTCGTTCCCGTATTTGAGGATTTGGGAGATGTTGAGAAAAAGTCCTAAGTGGGCTAATGTACCGCCTATGGGGTCAGGTAATAGGCGCAAGGTTAGGAGAGGAAGAGGAGGACCATCAAAACGAAGCAAAACCTCCTCGTCGCGAGATCGGATACACCGTCATCCGATGCTCGCTATGTGTGTTTAGGTGATCCTATTCATTTGGAGGATGAGGAGGAGGAGGATATTCTTAGACCACCCGGTAGAAGATCAAAAAAGGTGGCAAGGCGGAGTCGTCTTCGGCAGGAGGTGGTGAGTTGAAGGAAGATTTTGAAGAAATAAACCGAAGACTACAAGATATTCGCGACCTTGGCCAAAGACGTTTGGAAACATGCAGCAAAGAGTGGTCGAGAATAAAAGGTTTTGTCGAGCTCCAAGAGGCGAGGCAAAGGGAAAAGGACATCGAGTTTTTGTCCAAATCGTTCGACGACCTTGAGGGAGACGCCCTACGCCTTGCACAACTTCATAGGCAACAAATTCTTGCAAAATATAACTTCTAGTGTGTTTCGCTTTTTTTATGTTGCGTTTTTTTTTTAAATTTGGTATTGTAATTTTTTTAAGTTGTTTGTTTAGTTATTTGAATTTTGTTGTAACTTTTTTTTTAATATTAGTTGTAACTTTTTTTTTAATATTAGTTGTAATTTTTTTATATTTATTTGTCATTTATTTTAACTAGTTTGAGTTAAAAGATTAAAAAAAACTACCAATCAGAAACAGGGGCATTATAAATAACCCCCTACCACTACACCCCTTTTACACTTTATTCCCCCATGCTGACTCAACTGCCACGTGGACCAATCAGAATCAGGGGCATTATAAATAACCTCTAGGGATGGCAATGGGTCGGGTTTGGGGCGGGTTTATGTAATCCCAAACCTATACCCGATTAGGTATGCTTGTCCCAAACCCGTCGGGTTTGTGTCGGGTAATTACCCATCGGGTATCGGGTATACCCGCGGGTTTCGGGTAAACCCATTAATTTTTAAAACTTACCCATTGGGTATATTCGACAATAAACCCGTCAGGTATCTATTGGTCAACTACTAACCAATTACATTTAGCATTATTAAATATATATGTAAATGATTGCATGGTATAAATATAAAATACTTAAATCCTATAAAAACACTAAAAGACATAGATAACAAATAGTATACACTAATTTTTTGGTAATTCTTAGCACAAGATGACAATCTAGATGGACAATTAGATACATTATGCATATATATTTAAAAAATACATAAGAAATTATATTGGGTATCTAATCGGGTAAACGGGTACACTTTATCGGGTAATCGGGTCGGGTAAATGGGTATATCATCAAATCCCAAACCCGCGAAAAAAATAAAAACTAATCCCATACCCGGACCCATACCCGATTACTCGACTCCAAACCCATCCCAAATGTGTCAGGTTTCGGGTTTACCCATCGGATTCGGGTTTGATTGCCATCCCTAATAACCTCCTCAACTACACATGATCTTACAATGGCGTCATATTGTAATTTCCTATGGCAATTATTATTTTCTTTTACTCTTGTTTATTACATCGCATTTCAACTTTAACGGTTGCACTTCCTTTTCAGGGAGCCTATTGTTTCACTTCGATCAGACTATGGTGTTTAACCGGATGCACGTTGACATTAGATTTCAGTTTGGTGTACACTAGAAAAACCCATAAAGACCAGCCTCATACAACGGTAGGGCTGTTCATGAGCCGAGCCGAGCGTAGCTTTGCTCGTGCTTGGCTCGTTTACAAACCGAACCGAGCGGAGCGGCTCGTTTACAATCGAGCCGAAAACCGAACAAGCATTCTTCGAGCGTAATTTTTTTCAAGCGAGCGCCGAGCGAGAATCGAGTAGAGAGTAATTTGGATGATCATAAAATTGGGATGTTTCCTTTGATGTTTTCATTGTCGGGTGATAACTAAGGTCGAACATTTGTTGCATTGTGACGTAGGATGATATCAAGTGACAATTAGCGATGAGCGACTAATAACATAAAGAAGTCAAGACTGTCACCTCATGACTTATGGAGTTATGGTTTACTATTAAATCTAGTGTTAATTTTTTATTGAGTTAAGGGTGTTTGTTATATTTTGTTTGATATACTGAGTCAAATCCAATATAATGTTATATATAAAGTCATAAATTTATCTGTAAATTGTGTGTATATTTATAATTAAACATATAAAAAATTAATAAAAATTTATTCGAGCCGAACCGAACCAAGCGTGCCTTTGCTCGTGTTTGGCTCATTTACAAAACCGAACCGAGCCGATAGTCATTTACAATCGAGCGGAAGATCGAGCGAGCATTTTTTGAGCATTTTCCGAACGAGCGGCGAGCGAGCCACGAGTGGCAAGCGATTTGAACAGCCCTATACAACGGGGAGGGCATGCTAGTTACTCCTTGTGGGAGTCTAACCAGGGTCCAGTGTGTAAAACCATGATGCCTCAACCATATTGTCATCGCATCATTGGCAACATGACTTTTACCCTTGTTATCCCTGAGACCACCTGTAGTGGAGAAATGAAAGCGGTGTTAAATGCCCCATTTGCGCCCGCACACCGCCCCCGGGGGCGTTAAGCTTCAAAATTGGTTTCTGGCGTGAAATATTTAACGCGTGATTCGGACGTGAAATGTGCCTTTTTGAGATAAGCCAATGAAGTAAATGGAAAGTGGAGGGGGCGCCGAATTTCACGAACGATTACGTTTTGGTGTGAGTTTTATGGTTCCAAGTCTAGGGGCATTAGAAATCTAATTCAGCACTAGTGTGACATCACTTTTGTGAGAAATGGACATGGATGGGTAACAATTGGCAAATTCAAAGTTAAGGGTTGTTAGGAAAATTTTCAAGAAAAGGAAAACAAAGAAACGAGTCAAAGACTCGTGAGACAAAGTAAAAAGGGAATAGAAGAGTGCTCAAAGGATAGGGTCAGAAATAAAGTGTGTGTCAAAATGAAGGGAGGGTTTTGAGGTGACTTTTGCTTTTATTTGTTCTCTCTTTCAACACACTTCTATTTTAAGATTAATCACTAGAAAAACTAATACATTCAATAAATACTGATTTTATGAATAACTACAAATGAATCTAAAAAAATATATATGACACATAAATTGACAACATGAGTGGTATGTTGTGAAACAAATATAAAGGCTTGACAAATGGTTGTGTGTATATATGTTCATTTTTATTAAACACTTTTTGAAAGATAAAACAAAAAATGCTTTGTTTGAAAAGAAATTAAAAGTTGAGGGGTGGAACTAAAAGTTAAGTAAGGGAGGGGGGAGCGGGGTGGTGGTGGGCACGCTTAGTCGTAGTATTTAAGAACCCAAAGCTTTGTTTGCAATAAAGACCAAACTCTAAAGAGTAAAGAGTGTGGGGTGAGTGACTCCTCGTAGAGTAAAGATTGTAAAAGGTTTGACATTCCTTTTAAAAAAGAGGACTATGGTTGCTTGGTATGAGGATATGATTTACTTGGCAATTGGCATGCTTCATTTGCCTCGTAAATCCAAATGCTTTGTTGACTGGAATATGATTTATATAGTATCCTATGAGTTCTATGAAGTTGATTCTTAATGTGTTTATATAAAAAGTATCATTTTAATTTTAATCAAAATGGGTTAAAACAAAAGTGGGTTGTGAAAATAACGAATCATTCAGCGACGCTTGGCGAAGATAGTGGCACACGAGGAGGCGGAGGGGGCGATGGGTAACGGTGAGAGTAGTTGCAGAGGTGGTGTCATGAGCAGCGTGGGTGGTGATGGTAGACCACTAGTGATGATGGCGAGAACTAGTAGGCGGTGAGAGCTAACATTTTCATAGTTCTCAACTTGAAATTGGTCGTTGTATTGATAGCCTCTGTGCACACATACATACAATGTACATTTTAAGTATGCAAAACAACTTTGTTTGATTCCTTTTTACTAGGCATTTTTAGGGCTAATCAAGTAGCTTATGGCTTACAGTTTAGTTGTTTGAGTTGTATGAATTAGCTAAGTTAAAATTACAACTTCATTTGAGTCAACTACGTTAACTCATATAAATATCTGAATCAAATCATCAATTTTAAGTTGAATGTAGTTTGCTCGTACAAAAGTCAAAAACTCAACCAAATTTGACTCAAGTAACTCGCTTGTTAGATTGTATAATTGAGCTCATATTCTTATATGTTACTAGTTCGGTAATGAATTATTTAAGACTTCTATAATTAAGATTTTCATTAACCAATTATATTATTTAAACATTATTATATATATTAAATTACAAGAGTCTGCACAGCGGTATGTGAACGGATGGCAAAGCGGTAGTTTTTTCCCTTTACCTACTAGTTTATATAAATAAACACTACATTATCCCTCCGGGTGCTTCCTGGAATAGATAAATATACTATAAAGTGACAAAATGTGTGTGTTGCAAAGGAATTGGTCGTTTTTAAAGGATCAACACTCGCTAACTTATAAGGCCTACTTCTAGTTCTACATGTGCACATCTTGCTCGAGTGAAGTTTATGTACAACTTTGCCACTTCCTCAAAACATTCTAAAGCTGTGATGTAAGCCTATGAAAAAAACATTCTAAAGCGTGTGTTGATCTTACCGGGGTGTCCCCCCTAGTTAGGCTTCGGGATAGTGGGTTTTGTGGCCGGGCAAGCAGGCATGAGAGCTGAATCCAAGAAAGTGGAAAAGCACGCTAAAGCATGCGAGGATAATCAGCATGTTTTCGTTCCCCTGGCCTTCGAAACGTTCGGTTCATTGGCACCGGGAGCGGTACGGGTTTTGGCTCGGGTTCAGTGAGTAGTGCACAACAACTTTTCACCCCTTAAGGGCGGGGGTTTGTTTTTAGCAGATTCGGATTTTCGATCCAGAAATGGATGGCGGCGCAGCTTGTTGCCCGCCTACCTACTATCCTTATGTAATGTTTCTTCTAATTGTATGAAAAGTTAGAAATTTTGGAATTAAAAAAAATTGGTATCAAATGATATGTTATAATGATTGATTTAAGAGTCGTGCATGGTGGGGTGATTATACTATCATAGCATTATTAGTGACTTGTCTAGATATATGTATAATCACCTACCAGCTATAGATATATGTAGTTAGCGAATTTTTATATGTAATAGTAGGTTCAAAAGTATATATACTATCATAGCATTATTAGTGACTTGTCTAGATATGATTAATAAATTACCCAACCACAATCTTTTTTCTTCTACGTGAAAAAAAACCCACTAATAAAAGACGTTTTTTTTTTTCGTTTTTGTGTATAACACTAGGGTACTTGTTGGAAAGATAATAAAACACTCGTTAATTTGGTGTATTTTTTTTATAAAGCACTCGTTTTTTTATAGCACTATGGTGCTCGTTGTGAGGGGAAAATAAGGAAACATAAATATAAAAAATATTAATTAACATATTTGAAATTTTAAAATAATAGTTAATGCTTATTTTTATTTAAAATATAATTATAAAAGACTTTTGGAGCGAAAATCAAAGGGTGTGAAGGCCTCATATAGAGCCATGTGACATAACCGTTTTTGTTTATTATATATAGAGATACGAATTATCAAAATTGAAAAAGACAATAAACTCAGCTCATATTATTACTGACTTGAGACGAGTTATTGATGACTACTTAAATGAAGATGTATTTAAAATTACGATCATGCTAGTAATAGACGACCTTAAAAATTGAGGGCTTAGAAAATATTAATCATGAGTGGTCTCACCTGTTTAAATATTTATTTGAGTGTGGTTGAAGTGTTGAAATCGTGTACAATTTTGTAAAACATCTTTATGCTAATTACTATGTTAACTAAGGGCTGTTCAGCTTCTTGTTTGCCCGTGTTTTATATAATTTATAGAACGGTTCCGTTAAAAAAAAACTAAGGGGTTGTTTGGGAATCCTCTTAATGTGACTCTGAATCATTCAGCACTGAATAATTCAGCATTCAGCACTGATTGATTCAGCATTCAGCGTGTTTGTTTCAGCTTCTGAAGGGAATGGTTAAGGCTGAACCATTAAGATTTGGGATGTTGATGAATCATTAAGCACTGAACTAGGCTGAACCTTAATGAGGCTCTCCTACTAATGTGGGATAAGAAAACTAACCAAAAACAGGTCCAACTTAATAATTCAGCACTTAATTAACCAAACAACCCTTTAGAAAGCATAGTGGTAGATCATGCCCTTTCATTTCTCAACCCTCATCTTTCTTAAAATGACAAAATTTATTCCTTAAGTTTTCAACTTTACAATAACCAACCTTTTAGCTTGACAGAAGTAACTCCCTGACCCTCTACCTTTTAACTCGATAAAGATGTCCTATTTACTTTCTAGCTATTTTTTAACTCTCAAATTTTGACATATAAGTTATTCTATCCCTACACTTAAATATTAATTATATTGTATATCTTAAAGCACATGGTTGGTGATCATTCTCTTTATTACTAACTCTCAACTTTTTCAAAGTGACAAAACTCACCCTTAAATTTATGATTTGACAAAAACCAACTTTCCAGGTTGACAGTTGTGACCCATGTACTTCCTAACTTAACAAAAAAGACACATTTACTTTTTAATTTTTTTAACCCTGGAGCTTTTGATATGTAATCCATTATATATCCCCAACTTCTTATTAACTATATAAATTCATATTTTAACATAGGTTTTTTTTTTTTTTTTTTTTTTTTTTTTTTCTGAAACGAGCTTGGTCAAATATAAAACGTTTTCATTCTTATCTTTACGTATGATATCGATTGGGCTACGATTTTGACATAAATTTTGTT
>JAUTDX010002428.1:0-57587 GCA_030844895.1 Ambrosia x helenae | reverse complement strand
TGCTTTAACTTAGAAGTTGGTCTTGAATGCGGGTTTGCTTTGTTGTTACTGGCTTGAATAAACATTAGTACTCACAGATTTCTCACGAACACCAAAAGTTTCAAGAGTGCTAAGGCTGTTCCTGGTTTGGTTTTGGCAAAACTTCAGGGCTGAACGGCTAAGGTTTTGCCGTTTTGGACGGCTAACCAAACCGGCTGGGCCTGATGGGTTGGCCGTCTAGGCGATAGGTCGATTTTGGTGGGTTGAACCTTGAATGATAGTTTCTTTTTCTTTTTTTTTTTTTTTTTTAACATTAGTAAACTTTAAACATCGGGTTTTTAAGTTCAAACTGGGTCAAACTCTTAACCGTCAACCGAACCGTGAACTGAAACGTTTGGATCTCAAACCAGCGAACTAGCAGACTTGCTTCGATGTAATTGGTTTTTAATGGTTTATAAACACCGGGTTAGGATCAAATACACAGTGAAAGAAAAGTAGGAAGTCATAGAAAGGGTATCAAACGGACTCCGATTGAACTCATTCAAGCGGCATTGGAATCGTCTCATAGAACCCTACGATGTTACTTTTTAGGTCTTCGTTTTTTTGGGTTTTAGCTTGTATTTTTTAGTATATACGTTATATCATTGTGTCTTTTATATAGCATTGTGTCTTTTTCTTATTTTCATCATTGTGTCATTTTTTCAATTCATTGTGTCTTTTTTATTTAGCATTGTATTATATTTTTCGGCACTGTGTTATATTTTGTGGCTCATGTGTCATATTTCATGATCTATTGTGTTTTTATATCCTTCCCTTCTCATTTTTGTTACACTGTATAAAATAACTTGACCCTAGCTAAAGTTTGAAAATTTAATATTTTAATACTTGGATATGTAAACATGTACTAAATAATGATTAAAAGTTGCAACTAAAGATAACTGGGCTATTATTTCTGGAACTAAGGCCTTGGTTCCAGCCCAGTTGAAAAAAAAACGAACCCGGTATTGTGGTCTTTTGATCAAGGTTGTAGAACTCGCTAGGCGCTAGTCGGCCGGTGAGGTACCGACTAGGGATTAATCGGGATTAATCAAGATTAATCGGGATTATCGGATTGGATTTTTATATATATTTTTCCAAATTTTATTCATATATAATGTTAATTTTATATCTTATATGTATAAATTTAGAAGTTTAAGGCCAATTATAAACTAGTGAATAAGGATTGGGGTTAAATATTAAAATACCTAAACTAGGGTTCATGGAGTTTCATCAATTTTAGTTCTAAATCATGGATTATCATCCAATTTTGACGTAAGAACTTGTTTGATTTTGATCGATTTGCTCCAGTTTTTTGACCCGTTCGAATTCATTTTTTGACCTAATTTTGATTTTTTAGGTCCGACTAGGACGAATTTGGTTCTGACTAATCGGTGATTAATCGCGATTTTTACAACCCTGGACCGCCACTGATTATTTAGTGATTAGCTCAAAATTAATCAGTAAAGTGGGGACTAGCGATTTATCACCGATTAGTCGGTGATTAATCGGGATTTTTACAACCTTGCTTTTGATGCAAAATACCATCAGTATCTAATATATCGAATGGGCCTAACAAGTGATTAAGTTGTTAGTCTTTTTAGTCACGTTTTTGGACCTTGCAGACCAGACCCATTTTCAAGTTTAGGGCCCATCTATGCATCTCTAGTTATTTATGGTCATAATGCAATATGGACTACTGAGTTAAAAGATTAACCTCACATTGCGATATACAGTCGAGGACCAGGCGTGAACAAACTTAACCGTAAACCTACCTTACTGATAAAAGACCGCCACTGAACCAATGTAACCGATAATCTAGATTAACCGACGTTTATGGCTTAGGTATTTGATAAACCAATAATTTTTTTTTTTTTTTTTAATAAAATCACCTTTTTTTTTAAACAACTGACTTATAATTATTACGAAATACGAAAGTTACATCACAATAGAAGGTAGACGGGCAACAAGCTGCGCCGCAACCCCTTTTGAATTGCGAACCTAGTCTACTAAACAAGACCATCCTTGCCCCTGGAGATGAACTATTGCTGTGGACGACCCGTTGGACCTTAGTCAAGAAACGGATAGCTTCTGGCGCTAGGGAACCAAGTGTTGAAAATAATAGTTCTCCAATTTCAATTTATTACTTGTATTAATGTACAACGTATTTCATCATGTTGCATAAGTGTGTGCAGGAGGTGAACTCGTTGTAGTTGGACTGTAACTGTAAGTTCGTGATTGAGGATGAGCTCAAGTTGTAGCTTTCAAGGTGCTGGGCCAGAACAAGAAATGTGTGTTACGAGTGGGCTCAGAAGTTAAGTGATTGTGTACGAGTGGGCTCAAGAAGTTAAATTGATCATGGGCCGCTTATCATCCTTTGGCCCATGTCACAACATACTACACTATTGAAGTCGGTGGCCTGAATTTATAAAGCCGAAGATTCAGAGCGAGTGAATAATAATCTGTGTTTTTTTTTACTTTTGCTTTACTCTGCAACCCTTTCTCCTTCTCTCACCTATCAACCTTTATTCAAGAACAAACACAGTTTGTTCTTGGATGATTATTATTTTTGATCACATATCAACACAGAGATTCTGGTCTGGTCTTTCGATTACTTTCTATCTTTTCCATCTAGTGAGTCTTTCGGATTCGTTCCTATGATTACCGTTCTTGAGTCTTAGACCAGGTTAATCTTGTTTCTTGGTTCATAGTGTTGTTCTGACTTTGATAAATCATGTGATGTAATCATCTGGGTTGTGAGTCGGTCTGATTAGGTTGTTAAAGTATTTCTTTGTATTTTTATGAGTCTTTGTATGTTTATTGGGATTAAACTTTTTTCTGTTTGGGTTGATAATAAAGTTTCTATGTATTTTGAGTTTAGAATCATATTTTTGACATGGTATCAGAGCCATTGGCTCTTGATCTTTTTTGATCTTTGATTTTTCCTGGTGGTTTTTTGTTGTTTTTCTCACTTCCGTTCTTTTGGCTGGTTTAAAAATAAAGATCGGTATCCATTAATAGATCTGTTCTTTATTTATTTAATTTCTTTCTACTGGTCATGTATTCAATAGATATGGTCTTAACAAGATCTGGTTATTGGATTTTCGTTGGTATATAACATAATAATAACTCTTCACAAGTGCATGTCTGTACCCGACAAACAAGATCTTGGACAGATAACAATCGTTGAGTGTGTCTTCACCTAAGATCAGGATCCCTTGACAAGAAAACAGGTGTTCAATGCTAATTTTTTTTTATTCTTGTCTTCGTTTCTTTTTTGTTGTGCTCGTTTTTTACTGCCGCTCGGTTTTTTTCGATGGTGTTTTTTTACCATAGAATCCGTTCATTATTGACGGATCTGGTTGCCGGCTGTCTATATTTGCTCGAGAATTTTTTATGGTTTGTAGATCTAGTCCTCAGGATTAATAAGTTATGTGAGGATCTTGTCTCTGGCTATAGATTTGGTTTCTCTATGTGTAAATCTGGTGGTATCGGTTATAGATTGAGTTTTTTCGATGCTCCAGGTTCTTGATAATCGATCCGTGTTAAGTTTTTCCGCTGTGCATTATTGTTTGAATTTGATCTGTGTAGATCCGGTTCGTCATTGCTCTTGAGGCAGTTGAATGTGATCTGTTCAAGTCATCTGGTTAGTCTCCGGTTAGGTCTGATTCGGTATTTTTTTTTTGGTCTGTGTTACCCGTTGCGTCTCTTTGTCATACTATGGGTCAGAGTTGTGGTCTCGAATATGATATCTTTCAAGATTGTTGAAAGTAAGAAACCCCGAGCTTTAGGGTTTTGATCTGTGGTGGGTTATCAAGGCGACTGTTGGTGTGGATCTTGCTGTTCTTGGACTGAAACCCTAAATAAAGGTTTGAGATCTTCAACTTCTGAACTTGGAAGCTTTGCAAACGGTGAGATCTTTCCTGTTGTTTTATTTAATCGGTTTTCTTTTTGTTTAGTACGAGCACTTGGCGGGTTTAGAGGGACAAGTGGTTGGCTCATATTTGTTGTTTGATTGTTTTTTATCTTTTTGGTTAGTGTTATATGTTCTTGTTAAGTTTTGTTGTTGTGATTGCTTGTGGCATTAGATGTAGGTATAAGGCTCCCATGTTAAAGACATGTCCTGGCACCCTTGAGTGATGAACCAGGAGTTTGACACTGACGTGGTTTCGCCGGCTGTATGCTTTGTGCTATTGTGGTATTATGGGTATTATTACTGCTTGTTTGTTGTCACTTGGGTTGTTATTGATTTTGTGAATATTTCACTGGTGATTGTTATCTGCGTCTTGACAGATTTATTATTGTTATAGTTCGTGGTTAATCTGTAACTTTGGATGGTCAGAACAATGATGGTAACAATAATTCTTGTGACAACACTTTAAGTAAAATTCTTATTGGAACTTTTTCATCTTGTTTTTCTAAGAATGTTATCTGGTTAACAGTCGTTTATTGATTATTTTTTTTGTTTGTTGATGGTCTGTGTATGTTGAAGACTTGGATATTTGTTATATGTTTCTGGTAGTAGCAATCTTAAGCATATTGATCTCAAATCTTTGTAATATCTATGTAACTTCGATTACCAGTATAGAATCGTGTGGTTCTTGGTCTTGTTTTTTGTCGAACTTTAACCGTTATCTTTTACGAGTTTTTTTTACGTAAACTCGTATAATGATGGTTTGGATTCACATCTGGCTTAACTGTATGGTTTTTCGTGTGAGAGTTATTTTGTTCAAAAAACTTGTGGTTTT
Organism: Ambrosia x helenae; assembly: GCA_030844895.1. Taxonomy (NCBI): domain Eukaryota; kingdom Viridiplantae; phylum Streptophyta; class Magnoliopsida; order Asterales; family Asteraceae; genus Ambrosia; species Ambrosia x helenae. The sequence continues at coordinate 52,824 of JAUTDX010002428.1, read as the reverse complement.
ATGTTCAAGAGTTTTTCTAAAAAATTGTGGTCTTTGTTTCTTCTGCATTAAATTAAATATTTGTTTCTTGTTTAAGATTGCTAGTTTTTGCGTTTAAGAATTGATCTTGCATTGCAACATCTGTGTCATGAAATCTGTTTTGTTAATGTGTTGGTTTGATCACACATTTTCTTTTCTTAGGGTTCTTATTGTTAAGATCCCACGTCTTGATCAAGTGATGAAACTTTATAAGCTTCGTCCGTATTTGTCTTCCCTAAAAATCGTTTGTGTATTTTTTTTAGGGTTTGTCTTGTAAGCTCTATCTATGTTCATGTTGAGTAGATAGATTTTGTGTTGAAGGTTGTCTTCACAATGTTTTGGCGTGTGTATCGCTTGTGCATTCTGTATGTTTTGCATATTTAGGGTAATCTTCGGCTTCCCTTGTCTTTGATCCTAATGTCTTGATGGTATTTGTTATAGGATCTTGTATCTCTCAGTTAAAGAATTGTTTGTGACTCATTCAAGTATTCAACCACTTGTACTTGTTTGTTCAAGGTTATACTTGATGTCATGAATTTTTGTTTTGGATTATAATCTTGTTCTGTTGTTAGTTGAACCATGTAGTTCGAATGTTTTCTAACCAGTTGTATTGTCAAGAATGTTCTTGATTGTTGTTTTATATAGCCTTATGTGGTGTCTCTTGTGTAGAGACATTTTCTGAACTTTAAATCATGTGATTTTGTGGAGTATCAGATTTGTTTAGGCTGTAATTGTTGTCTTGATCGTATTTTTGTTGAGATCTTTTCTTTAATGGATCTCCATTATTCATAGTTGATATGTTATTCGTCAAATTTGTATTTCGTGGTTTTTTGTTTAAATCACTTGGTCATTTTAGTAAATTTCTATTCGATCATTAGTTTCTTACATGGTTGAATATCTTTTTTTGACAGCCTTGTATGTTTCTCGTATTAGATGTGTTCTGATTGTAATTTGTGGTATTTTGTGTTCAATCAGAAGTTGTTCGGCTGCTGTCTTATGTTTGTATAGATCATGTTGGTTCTTGTTGTTATCAGACTAGCTTGTGACCTGAATATTGTGATTTAGTATTTGTTGTGAAGTTGTAAAAGTTTTTGCTTGATTTAAATGACTTTAAGTTCTTTCCAAGTAGTGTCTTTTGATATGTTTCTTGTAAAGCTCTAAAAGTTTTGTATCAAGTCAAATTAGTCTTTAAGTTCTTCACAAGTATTGTCTTTTAGACTATGTTCTGAATTTTATAGTCAATATTATCAGATGGGTGCCTGATTCTATTATGCATTCATATGAGTTTATATTGTTTTGGGCATGTTGTATGGTTTTTTTTTCTGTGTGATGCTACAAAATTGATGATGTGTCTTGTGGCATTTTTTGTGTATTCTTTGTCAGTATGAATCCAAAGTTCATTGATTGATTAAAGTTTTCAAGTCTTGTTATTTTTTGTTTGCCTGTTCTTTGTCTACTATTCAATTAGATTTTCTTTTGTTGTTTTATAAAAATTTAGTAAATATATATATATATATATATACACACACCGGTTGTTAAAAAAGGGTTATTTGTTCAAATGAGCATTTTGTTTTTTACTTCATTTTTTTTAAAAAAAGCTTAAAGGAAAACTGTGAAGTGTTAAAATGCTCTGTCTAATGATGAAACATTGGTGGGTTGAAACAATTTTTCATTTTGTCTTCAAGTCTATTGTTCTTGTGGAGTTACGGAATAAGAATTTGCTTTTTTAACATCGATACTATTATGTTATGGATATTATTTTCTGTTTTTATTAAAAAAGGGCAGTCCGGTGGTGTAACAGTGTACTGCGAAAACCCATATATCGTGTCATATTTGCTGCGACATGTGAACGTATTCAGTATCATAACCAGTTTAGTGTTGAATGTGCAGGTTAGTATTTCTATTTCTTGCTATATACCAATTTTGAGTTGTTTGAGTTTCTCTCTAGCTGTTTATGTTCACTCTAGTCGATTGTGATTATCGTTGGTTAAATCTGAGCGTTAATTTAGAGAGTTAGAAGTTGATACTTGTATTCTTGATAAAACAAAACATATTTGGAATTTTTTTTGAGAGACAATATTTCACAAAACAAAACATAGTTAGAAGATGATGTTTTCACATGATATTAAATTGCTGGTTTTTGATCCAATCCACAACTGGTTGATGATGTTTTGTTTCAAAAGAATTTTTTTGTTTTATATTTGATTTGACTATTCGAGTTCTTAAACAGTGAGTCTCTCGTATGATTTTTCATGCAGTTCATATATCTTCATTTGTTGATCATTCAAGTAATGAAATTGTGGGGGGGTGTTGAAAATAATAGTTCTCCAATTTCAATTTTATTACTTGTATTAATGTACAACGTATTTCATCATGTTGCATAAGTGTTGTGCAGGAGGTGAACTCGTGTAGTTGGACTGTAACTGTAAGTTCGTGATTGAGGATGAGCTCAAGTTGTAGCTTTCAAGGTGCTGGGCCAGAACAAGAAATGTGTGTACGAGTGGGCTCAAGAAGTTAAAGTGATTGTGTACGAGTGGGCTCAAGAAGTTAAATTGATCATGGGCCGCTTACATCCTTTGGCCCATGTCACAACATAACCTACACTATTGAAGTCGGTGGCCTGAATTTATAAAGCCGAAGATTCAGAGCGAGTGAATAATAATCTGTGTTTTTTTTTACTTTTGCTTTACTCTGGCAACCCTTTCTCCTTCTCTCACCTATCAACCTTTATTCAAGAACAACACAGTTTGTTCTTGGATGATTATTATTTTTGATCACATATCAACACAGAGATTCTGGTCTGGTCTTTCGATTACTTTCTATCTTTTCCATCTAGTGAGTCTTTCCGGATTCGTTCCTATGATTACCGTTCTTGAGTCTTAGACCAGGTTAATCTTGTTTCTCTGGTTCATAGTGTTGTTCTGACTTTGATAAATCATGTGATGTAATCATCTGGGTTGTGAGTCGGTCTGATTAGGTTGTTAAAGTATTTCTTTGTATTTTTATGAGTCTTTGTATGTTTATTGGATTAAACTTTTTTCTGTTTGGGTTGATAATAAAGTTTCTATGTATTTTTGAGTTTAGAATCATATTTTTGACACAAAGGTATCAAAGGCCAAGGGGATAAAGACATGTTGGTTCTCCGTACAAGCTTTAGCATGCTTCTCTACTTTCTTTGATTCCGCCTTTCTCGATGCTTGCCCTGCTACAAATCCTGTTTCCCTTAACCCAACCAAAGGAGATACTCCTGTGAGGTCCACGCAAGCATGTTTCCTCTCTCCCAACCAAAGACAAGCAGATCTGCTGGTCGCAGGGTTGATCTCCCTTCCGCAGGGTCTGTGAGGAAATTTACAGGGGCCTCCTTTTTTGCAGAAATCCCAGCTCTTCTCAGGATGTCCCACAAAACGTCCCTTACCCAGTCATGCGGTATTTGAAACCAGGAGCTTTTGCAATGAATTGCGTGCTCCCCATATTTATCCATGCAAGCTTTACCAATAAATTGGTCATGGTTATGATTATGGTGTCATATAACCAGATGTTAACTGAAGCAATACATTGGCGAGCCTGTACATATTTGTGATATTTGAATGTTAACATGTCAACCATATATTAGTAAATAATAATACAAATTCTTTTTATGAACGGCTATTGGCTATATAACCATTTAGTAAACCATAAAACCTAGTCTAATAACTTCACTCATATTGACGTGTCCTTAATCAAAACCAAACACCCTACATCTGTTTGTTTATATAACTTTCACCTGATATGTCTATCTATTATAAACATTTAGTGAAGCTGTTGGGAAATAACACACAAATTTTCTTGTAATAAGTACATATAATTAAAATCTAAACACATAAATTTGTCAGAATGTTCAATTTTTAAAATGACATTATAAAAAAATTGTTGACAAATATAAGAACTGATGTTTGTGTGTCCCCTTGTCCACGTTCTTTGTACTATCACACTAGTTATTTATTAATCATAACACCTAATTATACTATCATATTATGTAACAAAACGTACTTTTAGTTTTTAATATACACACACATATATTATACCCCATGTGAATGGTTTTGTCAAAGTGCCTTCCATGTGCTTAATGTTGAGGTTGTTCAATCTTGTAGAATCTCTCTTATGCTTTTGTTTGAGGTTTATAAAATGATTGAAAGATTCTTTTATTTAAGATTTAACTCAATTCGAATCTTTTGTTACAACATTTAACATAGAATTGTTCAATACAATACATTAGGTGTAATTAGGTCATCTGTTATGTGGGATGATGAACGGTCACAAACAATAATACTTCGTGCAAAATTGTCAAGGATGAACCCACTGAAGGACGGTCTAGAAAGCCTAAGTTTAGTCCCCTCGATAAAAAGGAATTAAAAAAAAAACACTTAAAAATGATCCCCCTCTCTCTCTCTCTCTCTCTGTAAGTTACTATAAACAAAACACAAAGATGATGTATATAATTTATCCCGCGTGCACATATAATTTATATATGTGTGGACCTTTGGTGGACAAAAGTTTATTGCACTAGCTAATTTTAATGTTATTTTACTAATTTGTGAAAATAATGTGGAAAACGGAGGACGGTTAATCATGCATCGTGTGGTGGCGTTGATAGCCGAAAGATAAGGGAATACATGCATCATTCGGCTTTTGTCCCCATTGATGAGTGTTATTTCCCTTATGTCCAAGGCTTGATGCAAAAATACTATCGAGCTGGAGGACTTACTAGAAGCAAACTCTCTATTCCTACGCGATAGAGGCAAGACTGTCTATATCTCACCCTTCTTAGACCTTACCTTAGTTTTGGTGTAGGTCAAATTTACTGAGTATGATGACGATAATGATCAAATTATGGTAAAGAAACTATAAAGAGTTTATAACGTTAGTTAGGGATCACAATTATTATTTATCAAAAATCTTAACAGTTTATAGTTAAATTATATTAAAAATAACTAGAATATCATCATCACCATCATCATCATACTCAGTTAATCCCACCAATAGCAAAGTTAAGGTAGGCTCCGAGGAGGGTAAGATGTAGACAGCCTTACCACTACCCCGTGGGAATAGAGAGGTTGCTTCCAGTGAGACCCCCGACTCAATAGTGGTTTTGTATCAAGCCTTGGACATAAGGCGCATAACACTTAGCAATCGGGACAAGCCCGATTGGTGCATGTGCCCCTTGTCTTTTGGCTATCAACGCCACCGCATGATGTATGATTAACCGTCCGTCGTTTTTAACGTTATTTTCACGAAATTAGTAAAATAACGTTAAAAATTAGTGCAGCTTTACTTTTACCCCCCAAAGACAACATATATACATTATATGTGCGTAACTAGAACATTATGACTAAATAAAAAAAATAATGTCTACATAACATTTGTACACTAACTTCACACTATACATATAACTTTATTAGTTTGTTAACAAATTTTTTTTTAGATTTTATCTTATTATTAAACTTTTAACCGTAGGTTATTATTTCATTTATACCATATGGAAAACCGAATAGTTTATTATAATAAATACTTTACTCATGAAAAAATGTAAAAAAACGGTTATGATTTGAAAAAGGTAAGGAGAGTGAAAGATGAGTGTATTGCTTAGAAAAATTTTTAGGGTTTTTAACAATGTCTATGTTATGTATGTGCATTCAACGAATTGAATAATAAATTTTCAAATTAATCGAATTGAATATTTCGAATTTTTAATCCTTTTGCCTAAATTCTTATTCGATTAAAAATTCAATTTATTTGATTCGTATTAGGTTCATATTAGAAACTCGAATTCGAATAAATTCGATTTAATTCAAATTCACCACACATAATAAATTGTTTACTTTTAGTTTTAAAACTACTTCAAACTCATTATTTTTAAAATATAAACTACTAACCTACAAAATTTATAAACACCAATTTGTCAAATACGGTAACAGTAAAAGTAGTAGAAACTATATGGTTATGGTAAAAGTAGTAGGGACTATGGGTTTTTAAACGTTTGACCCAAATTTAAAAGTTTTTTTTCAACGTGTATGCATGTGTGTGTATAATATGTATAATTTGAATTCACATTTTGAATCGAATTCATGTTCTTGATAATTGAATCGAATTCTTGGTAATTGAATCGAAATGAGTCGAATACCGAATTTTTCGAATCTGAATCGAAATCTGAATACTCCTAATGTTACATTGCATAACTTTATAATAGAGGTAATTAAGAGAAATATATAAAATAGGATATAAAAACTCAATTTGTATTAACTGCACCATGTTCATGGCATATTTTTGTTCCATCAATCGGTCTTGAAGCCAATCATTTCTGTAAAAATGTGGTCTGATATGCCCCACACCTAACAATTGTACAACTTAGTGTCTACTTGATTATTCAGTCTCTTAAATCTGTTATATATGTTGCGAGTCTGATCTGCACAGGTCTGTTGCATATGATTCTGCATAATTGTTTCTGATGTGGGCTTTATGTATATGAGGCGATGGCTGTTTAGATTTTGGAGGGAAAGAAAGGTTGTTTGAAAGTTAGTTATTATTAACATAAACTTTCTATAATACAAATGAAGTGCTCGGCCCCTATAAACAGTTTCTGAACCGGCACATTCTGAACAGACGCATCCCTAGACGAATACATACTTAGGACATAATTATTTTACTAACCGGTGTGTTACATTAACCGGTACTAAACCTATTAAACTTAGGATACAACAATTAACACATGTTTATTATTTACATAACATAAGATAAATCAAGTTTACTAATTTAGTCTTCTAACATTCTCCCCCTTAAACTTGATTTTCAGCCTTCATTTCTTCATTCGTCACTTGATGATGATCGACTTCTTTTCTTGGGCGGCATATCTTCATCTTTCCACTTGTTTCCACTACTTGTGCTACCTTCTTCATTGTTGACTTCAACAACCAACTCGCGGCCTTTGTATTTGAGATGGTACCATTCCATCATCTCCAAATATCGGACATACACTAGCCTTAGTGTCAATGCTATGTCTTCTTTCTTTGCTAAACTTGGTAGCCCTCTTCCATAACCCATACTCATTGCAACAGTCGCCCAATTTTCATCCTTTGTGACTTTATCATATCCACCAAACACTTGCACTTTAGTGTATAAATCCAATAAGCATATTGGATATCCGGTTCCATCTCTTGGTGGCATAGGGGCTTTATTTTCAATTTTCAAGAAATCGTGCATAAACCATTGAATGATTTTTTCGAATTCTAATTCGAACTTACGCTTGTACCTTTCAACCGTTGTTGTAACATGAAGTAAATCCATGAAAACTAAGCAATCTTGTATGCGAGAACCATTGGTTGGGTACATGATAGGACCTTTCTCCATAACGCCTTCATAGTTGTCCTTGTCGATAGAAAACTCTTCGAATTTCTTGAACATGTAAGCCCTCTCTTTATCTTCAACATTTAGTGGCTCTTTTATGCCTTCAAATCTGACCCGTTTGTTTGAGAACCTTTCAAGTGGTCCTTTTCCATCCTTTTCAACAATATTTTCTCTTTCGGGGCATTTAAATGTGAAGTGACTTTCACTATCACAAATTCGGCATAAAATCATCTTTCTCCTTTCTTGTATGATCGGCCGATGGATGTGACAAACATCTCCATCGAATTCAACTTCTAAACCCTCTTGGTTCAATCTTTCTATACTTGATATATTCTTACGAAGTGTAGGAACGTAGTATACCTTTTTGATCTTGTGTATTTGTCCTCCACTTGTGATTATCACCGATCCTCTTCCTCTAAAATACTCCCTCCTATATCCGCTTGGTTGGCCTTCTACTCCAAACGATTTGCTAAAGATAGCGAATTGATCTTTAAAGCCACACCCATGTTCTTTTCTTGTTAGGCTTGCATACCACACATCATCCCATCCTTTCTCATCCGTTCCTTTTACCATAAATTCTGTTTTACCCATCTTCTTTGGGCAATTTCTTCTATAATGGAATGGTTCTTTACATTTACCACAACACATCGCGTGTGGGTATTCGGGGGCATCCTTTACTTGATTATTAAACTCTTGTTGCGCCTTCTTTTTCTTCTCTATACGCGACTTCGGGGCTGATCCGATGTGAAATCTGGAGAAATTGATGTTCGAAGGGTCCATACACTCCTTCTTAAATTCTGCGATCTTCTTATCGAGAACAAATTGATCCACACGATCATCTTCACTAAATGGAGACATCAGCCTCTTGCCTTTGTCTTCGGGAACACCCTCTGATTTCTCTTCACTATCGAATATACCATAAATTCTTCTTTGATCGGGCTCTGATGCCATGTTGCGAGTCTGATCTGCACAGGTCTGTTGCATACGATTCTGCATAATTGTTTCTGATGTGGGCTTTATGTATATGAGGCGATGGCAGTTTAGATTTTGGAGGGAAAGAAAGGTTGTTTGAAAGTTAGTTATTATTAACATAAACTTTCTATAATACAAATGAAGTGCTCGGCCCCTATAAATAGTTTCTGAACCGGCACATTCTGAACAGACGCGTCCCTAGACGAATACATACTTAGGACATAATTATTTTACTAACCGGTGTGTTACATTAACCGGTACTAAACCTATTAAACTTAGGATACAACAATTAACACATGTTTATTATTTACATAACATAAGATAAATCAAGTTTACTAATTTAGTCTTCTAACAATATACATGTGTATGTGTTATTTTGATTGGATATGTATGTTTCTTTGTTTGTTCATTTCTACATTGTAAAGTGGGTATTATGTTATGTTTTATACTCTTTTATTTTTCTTAATTGATTAAAAGGGACAAGAGTGTAAACAAGAGACAAAAAGTAATGCCAAATGAGAGACCAAAATCAAAACCAAACGAAGTAAGAGTAACAATATTTGGTAGTTTTAGCTACCCACACGTACTATTCATGTAAATTGCTCTAGAACATATATGGTTAGTAAAACCCATGTAGAAGTATCCATCTTTGCTTATTCTACCCAATAGATCCGTCCAACACACTAGTTTTAAGTAGACAATAGTAGGAACCGCACTAGGGCGTCTTTGAGGGTCTGCGACCGCACATGGCCCATGTTTTAGACGGAGCAAGGTTTTTTTTTCTCGTTTAGCAACTGTAGATTGATAACATATATTAAATTTAGTAGTAATTTCATGCTCCAGCTAGCAAATGGTTCAACAAGTCAATAAACATCTGTCATTAACCAATTAATCAACTAATCATTTAATCCAAACACCCAATACCCCCTTGACCCTTTTAAACACTTGAAATTGTAATCTAATAAATAATTAATTATTAGCGGAATTTTCAAATTGAAAAAATATTTAGAATGACGATTGACTTACTTTGATTAGGTAATAATTAGACGAGTAACAATTTAACTCCTCGTCCCTACATGCATATAATCGTCCCCTTGGATAACCAATTAAGAGGTCCATTTTTAGTTGTCTCAAACGGACCCATTTTTACTTGTCAGACAGGGCATCAAAAATCTTTGAAACTTCATTGGAACCGCAACAACAACTGCTTCTACGTAGTATTGATAAGATATAGTGGGAGAGAGAGATCGGCGGCTATGCTATTACATAATAGTAACCGGCTTATGTATCGTATTTAAAGCAATGTGTATATGTATTGCAGCATCACACTAACGAAGTTAAACCTCCGTTACTTTGGGTCCATTATATTTCAATATGTCGAAAGTTGGGACCACTATTAGTAATTTTCGTAATTGGGACTCTTATTGGCCAATAGTCAATAGTTGGGATTATTTATTTCCATTATTCCTATATAAAATAATAATACTACTATATGCAAGTTGGAGGTGCTCCAAATGGAATATGTTGTTAAGATATTATCTACAGATTCTTGGGGATACTATTATGAACCACAAGCTGCTTATAAACATTGAATTCTGACTGTTTATTTAGGCAGCTATGTGAAGAACATGGCAATGCCAAGGCCTTTGTAAACACTATTATTAATGAAGGATTCTGTCGTAATGAATGCTTCTATACATGACAAGAACATTGTCCCATGTTAATATATATATATATAATGCTAGCCAGCATACCCTTCCACTTGTGTTTCCATGTCCCCTTGTCAAGTCACAAGTACGTGTTTCACGTTCTCCCTCTTTAAATATCCTTTTGTTTTGTTAAAGAAGATATATCATCGAACGAACCATCATATAACATTGTAGTATAAAGAAGACGAGTCGGAGCAAGTGTACAAAGCCCGAATGGGAGTAGGTAAAACATATCTAGCACTAAATGGTTAAAAATGATTTTGCCTCGACCAGACTAGGTTCATGCCCTAATCAAAATACTTGTCCTTTTTAAGGCCGAACGATCTTGATCGATCTTTTCAATATGTATGGTTTTCAAATATCAAATATTAATTAGTTAACAATTAACTAAAAATCCTATCAAATAAAGATAACCCAAAGTCGTTAAGTAAGAAACCTTAAATATATGTTACACGTAATACGTTACATATTTTAGACATACTAGTGGGAAATCCGCGCTACACAGCGGGACAATTAATATGGCATACAGTCATACACCTTTGATGGAGGGGATTTGGTGGACGGGTTGTGAATGCTCTAAGAGAAGAAAAGACTTTTGAAGGAAAACCAAAGGGTGTGAAGGTCTCACCTAATGCCATATGGCATACAGTCATACACCTTTTCGTTTATTATAATAACTAGTCTTTAAGCGCGCCCCGCGTTGCTGGGCGGTAGCCGTAAAAACGTGCCACCAGCGTTGTAGGATGGAAGCGTAAAACCGTGCTAAGTAGCAATGAAACAACGACCAAAACCAGGAAAATCGTAAAGAAAAAAACACAAACTATTAACACTAAGTGACGCATATAATGTTAAAACATAGAGGGAAAAAGAGTCGTAAAACCATGTTAAGTACTAAGCGAACCAAGAATAAACCCGTGCAAAATCACAAAACAAACTGCGTTAAATGAGAAATGACTAAATTACAAGGGGTGTAAATGAAAAAAAACACTAAAAGACGAAATAGACTACCAGACAAAGAAGCTAAGAAAAGAGTATTGTTTCAAACTTTCGTGATCAAAATACAAAATCACAAACGTAATCAAAACCTACGTGGCCAAAGTGCAAAATTAGAAACATGACTATTGTTCATCATGTTTCTAATTAATATATATAATAATAATAATTATTATAATAATATTAGATATAGATACATTTCTTTATGAATATACCTAACACTTCACTCACCAACTCTACCGATCAAATCTTTTAGCAGTTCAGTTGCATTATGTGACCATCAAATTCTATTGCAGATTCTTCACCATGTGATTTGCATTTGTTCCCAACTTCTGAACAACCATATCATATCCTAAAGTATATTTGGTTTCTCTCTTTCGGCCCCAACTCACAACCAATAATCTTGTTCTATGATTAATTCGAATAATTACATGGACAAGCACCTCTTTGCTTAAAGGTTCTATCCTGGTGACCGTTTATTTCTTTATAATATATGGACATGTTATTTTTCCTTTTTTTTTGGTCATAAAGTTTTTTCTCCCATTTGTCTAATTCGAATCGTGATTTGCTACTAGACTTTTAGGGGTGAGAAGTATATGTCAAAACATGAAAATAACAACCCCTATGCTAATAATAATTTTCTGTCACACAATCTAAGCGAAACTATTATGATAGATACAAAATATTAATCTTTAGAGGATGAGGTGGTCATCACACCATTGCTAATTTTATCATACCTTATCATTTTGTGCTACCGCAACTTTTCACATATCATCACATCCATTACTAAACACATGGGTGGTCATCACACCATCACTAGCATCACTAAATTATTTCTTACCAATCAAAAAAAAAAAAAAAAAAACCCCAACCAATAACAACATTACATCTCATCCCAAACAAACCACCCACCCACCCACCCACCCTACACACCTTCTTTTACTGTCGCGACATACATCACGAATTTGATGGTTCTCACCGTTATAAAGGGGGGCGGTGACGGTATCACTAAACATCATGGTTATTTATCACAGACCACCCGGTCCCCCCTTAGCGACCCAAAACCAAGGTTGTCTATACTATATTATAATCATAATATTATAATATATATTAGGACACAAACAACGCTATCTCCGATAAGTGTAAAAGTGTTTTGGGCCCGGGGCCATTACACATAAACTGGGCCCTTGTCCCTTACCTTCCCTTTCGAATTCTCCCGCCCCTCACACATATTAGGCCCACAAAATTGTTTTTGAAATTGTTTAAATTTCATTTTGGGTTGGGTTTGTTTTGATGGGTTTAAGAATTTAGTGATTTTGGGCCTTATTAGACGAGTTAACGGTATTGGCGGAGTATGTTGGGCAATAGCGGCGACATGTTGCCACTATAATAGTGTCGCCGCTATCGCATGTCGTACGAAGTTACTTAAGCCGTTTGATTACTTATCAGATCAATGACCCTTATACATTGTTGTACCTTGCTTCATATTTCTGAGCATGAGCGTCGACTTCCCTATTGTCACACCACTAAAGGGATCGCCGCTACTTTTAGTTATTTATTATACACTTTATTTCTATATCATATATAAATTTTTTAACAAATTTTGATTGAAGTTTATGGTTTAGTTGCTACTCATCAAGAGAGAGAAGGGTGGCCACTCTTAGTTTCTCCACTTTTAGGAATTTTACGATGGATAATTTTGGTTGAGATTTTGGATAACTATAGTGATCGATCGTCATTAGTAAACTAAAAAAAAGGTTTCCTAAGGAGACTTTCCCTTCCTTTGCATACTAGCCAAGTTATAAAAAAATAAAAATAAAACACACTCAGCTATCCAAAACCTTGCCACCATAACATGATGATGATTAGTTGGTGCATAACCTTTTAATGATCAAATACTAATAAACTCTTACCCAATTTCACCAATATAAACTTCATCCCGCACTTTCTCCATTTTTTAGCATATCCCAATTACTCTCCTCATCTCATTTCATAGTTATCTTTTCTAAAGCTCACTCACTTTTTGATATAGAAAATCCACTAATATAACTAATAGTCTAATACAAACCGCGCGGTAGGGTTAAATTTAGGTTACTACTAAATTCTTTTCGTCGTAAGTTGAAGAATGGCGCATGCGTCCATATACTGCCATCCGGCCTTTGTAATTTGAATTGCATCAAAATAAGGTTTTCCAAGTGATCTGAGATTAAAGAACAATAAATTCCTATATTAATAAAAGTTTATGTGCATGTCCTTTTCAAGAACATCATCACTGCGTTCGTAATCCAACTATATCGATGATCAGTTATCGTGAAGGTGAGATCAGCGTCACCTTGCTTAAACCTTTGACTATGAAATCCCAAATATATATAATAATAATCAGTCTCCAGTCATACTTCTCGATCCTGGCCATCTGGCTATTAAATTCAATGCTAGAATTGAAACTAACAATTTAGTTTATAAATGACTATATTAAAGCAATGTTTTAAAAACCGTTTTTTTTAATTATACCGGATTTAACTTAAAAATGGTTCAACCGGTTGAACCGCTTTGTACCGGGCGGTTCAACCGGGTTGATTAGTTAGCTATATAATTTCATAAATTACAACATTAACACAAAAAATAATCTAAAAGTACATAATTACATACTAAATACTATCAAAAAGTTAATCAATAATTAAAAAATAATCCAAAAGATAATCTAACGTTTTTAATTTTTTAAAAATTATTCCTTAATAAAAAAAATAACCAAAAACTAGCCTATGCCGGTATAGGTATAGCGGTTTAAACCGGTATACCGGATTTTACCGGCGGTATAAAAACGATACCGTTTTCCATATTTACCGGAATATTTTGTACCGGATTTCCATCCGAAAACGGTAATACCGGTATAACCGGCCGGTATTTACCGGTTTTTAAAACACTGTATTAAAGTAGTTATTACTTAACTAAGAGGTGCATGCCATCAAAACTAAAAGCATGCAAGTGTTTGATTGCGAATAAATTGTAACAAGAACAATTTTATAGGCTTAATTAGCTTTTTGCATGTAAGGTATATGCATGCATACTTCAATATTATTCACCCTAGAAACGTAGAAATATTTTTGTTCTTTCGAAGATTTTGTGAGGTGTCACAACCGGATCTAGAAATTAATTTTAGTAGTAACGTTTTTTATTTTTTTCATTTTAGTAGTAACGTTTTTCAAATATCGTAAAAAAAATAAATTTTTCACTAATTTTCCACTACGTGCGCGAAGTTGAGTAGCAACGGACGCGGCACCTAGCTTCAAGCTAGGTCTGCCCCTGGGAGGTGTGAATAACAAGGCGCGCATAGATCGGTTTGGGTCAGTTCAGGCTCAAAATCATGACCATAACCGAGATTTTGGTTAATAGATAACCATAATCATGATGATCAGTTATGGAGGGTTTTGATTAGGGCTGTTCAAATTGTCCGGCGCTCGCTGCTCGCTTGAAATTTGCTCGGAAAATGCTCGCTTGATTTTCCGCTTGGTTGTAAACGAGCCAAGCACGAGCAAAGGTCCACTCGGCTCGGCCGGCTCGATATAATTTTTACTAGTTTATTATATATATACAATTATATATATATACACACATTAATTACAATTATATTTATAGTTTTATATATACCACTCTATTGGATTTGGCTCAATATATGCATATATACAATTAGGGGATGGTTCTATTCAGAAGATGCTTAAATGCGAGAAGTGTGAGAAGAAATCTCCTCCTTTGATTTTATTAGATCCACGATAGTAATTAATTATATATGTTTGTAATTAATTTGTCTGTTTCAACTTATTTCTTTGTAAAGAGGGGCATTAACGACATTTTATATTTCATTAACTCACTTTTCCAATTGTCAATCATAACTAATGACGTTATATTTTAAATCTGCCTCAATTGTAGGATATATTTTAAAAGTGTGTAGGATGTATATATGTTACAGTTCTATTCATTTATGTGTAGGATATATTTTAAAAACTATTTTTTAAACCTGTGTAGGATATATGGTATTGTGTAGGAAATTTAAGTCTATGTATGATATATTTTAAAATTGTGTAGGATATATTACGGTTTTATTATTTAAGTGTAGGAGGGTTTAATGAATCTAAAATATAGTAATATAAACACACGAACAGAACTTAAATTTTAACAATTTAATTTGTAGCTTGTAATCTAATTTGTAACTTGTGATGTTCCTAAAATGGAAATACTAATTAATTAAATGGTGGTTATGATAATTACTTATTTACCCTTATGTATAAGTTGAAAAATTAATCTAATCTAAAATTGTGATTGGTTGATTTTGTCTTCTCACACTTCTCGCACTTAATCACTCTTCTGAAATAAACCTAACACTATACAATTATATTTATAGTTACTGGCTCAGTTAACCGAATGATAACTTAACACTAAGCTTAGTTGTAAAACCCTAAGTTGTGAAAAGACATGATAGACTTCCTATTCCCATTCGTTGTCCGCCATGAATCGTCTCCCGCTATCAACCTACGCTACAATGCGACAAATGTTTTCTGTAGTATGCTCATCGCCTCAACCTAAGCCTCATTCTCGGACAACCGGACCTCAGACATAGTGTTATCCTTGGACGGTCGAACCTCAATCATCACTAGGATTGAGAACATTAAAGGAAACATCCCCAATTTATGGTTGTCCGAAAAACTCGCCTATCATCGCTCGCTAAAAAAATGTGCAGTCGAAGAATGCTCGCTCGGTTTACGGCTCGGTTTGGTTTGTAAATGAGCCAAGCACTAGCAAAGGTCTGCTCGGTTCGACTCAGCTCGTGAACAACCCTAGTTTTGATTAAGCGGTTTTGAAGATTAAAACGAGTTGATTATTGGTTGATTAATTGTGAATTTGAAACAATATAATTAGGCATTATTTTTCCGTGACAGTTTGGTTTTGACAATTTTCAAGCCTAGGATAAATTGTTATTAAAGATTTGTATAATTTTTTGTATGTTCGGGTTAAAATGAAAAATTTATGAAGAAAACAAGAAAATGGGAAGTTGTCAACGTCGTAGTTTACAGATCTGGTGCTAATTGGAATACTTTATAGCAGCCTGTTGTTTCTGACCACATTAGGAGTAATGTAGCCTATGACTCCAGCGTAGGCTACGACGCTGGACTATGCGAAACTCGTTAAAAGTCATAAAAATTTGGGTTTTTAGCCACCATGCCATTATAGCTCTTGGAGACTTTTGGGGCGATTTCGAAAGCATTATTTGTAGACTTTTCACCATTCTACTGATTCCGATCTTCAATCTAACGTCAAGCATGTAATCAAACATCAAAATGACGACATGTTAAAAGCTTATGATGATAGTCGTCCCCTTTTTACACGACTATGAATCATAGTCGCCTATACACTACTATGAATCATACTCTCCTACTTTTTACACTACTATGAATCATAGTCCCCTACTTTTTACACTACTATGAATCTTAGTCTCCCCCTGCGGGCTGCCTGTTTTTTGGCGCGTTTTTTGCTAATTTATCACATTAATTCACGTATTCACATATCAGCAAGTTATATAATGATTGTAAAATACTTATTATTCGATAACTAACACGTTTACGTTAATTCACCAACTTTCGGGACTCAAGACTCAAGTGTGTGCGTTTTAACCCGGTGATCCTTCGAATCACCAACCCTTGGACATATGTGCATAACAGACTCCAAATGATCCCCTGGATCATCGGACCGACTCCTGATGATCCCCCGAAACATTGAATCAACTCCCGATGATTCCCCGAATCACCGTAACGACTCCCGATAATTCTCCGAATCATCAAATTGACTTAACTAACCTAATTACGTATGTTTTATGAATGTTTTGCTAAGGAAGACTTATACGTTTGACCAAAGTTACTAACCTGAGTTTGTCGGGTGTCACATACATACCCACCGCGCGCTGACCGTTTAGGGACCATTGATGTGGACTGATGAGGAGTGAAACTATGCCTTCGATTAAATGCTTAGTCGGCTAACTACGAATTGAGACGGGCATTTCCCCAATCCATAGGACAAGCACGTCCCCAAAGACAAAGTTAAAAGAAATGTAAATAACTAGTCATTTGAGTGGCAAAACTCATTGTGTACACGTGAATAATAAGCAACTACATGCAGGGTCGGCTAAACATTTGTGGGGGCCTAAATCGAATTTTAAATGAGGATCTTTTTGCCAAACTAAAAAAATAGCTTTAATTATGAAGAAGATTGTAAATGGTAGAATTAGAACTATTTACATGATAAATACAATAAATTAGACTCACAAACCATAGAAGTATCTGACTAAATGTCTATCTTATGAGAAAATGTATCAAGCATTGACCACAAAGTGTAAGATTCAAATTCTAAATCCTCAAAACAAAATCCACATGCAAATTAGAAATTGCATCATCAGACATTGATTGCAAAAAATACCTTATACAAATTTATTTATTTTAATTTGGGGGCCTTATTAGATTAAGGCTCTGTTTGGTATCGGGTAATGGAATGAACGAGGTAATGGAATGGACAAGGTAATGGAATGGATCATTACCATTCCATGGTTTGTTTGGTTGCCATATGAGAATGACACAAAACATAACTTTGTGTTGTTGGATAGGCAGAAAAAAGACAAAGGAATAAAATCGGTGGTTAGTGGCGGTTGTGGGTGGTGGTCAATGGCGGTGATGGTTGGTGGCCAGTGGCGGTGATGGTGGGTGGTGATATGTGGCAGTAGCAGCGGTGGTGGGTGGCGGCAACGGTGGTGGCGACAGTGGAAGATGGAGGCGGATGTGGATGGCCGTGATGGTGGGTGGGCGACGATGGTGAGTAGTGGTGGTGGTGATGGTGGGTGGTGGTGGGTGGCGGCGGTAGTGGTGGGTAAAGGAAATTGTGATGAGTGACGATGGCATGTGATAGAGGCGACGGTGGTGGGTGGTGGTTGGTTGCGACAATGATGGTGGTGGGTGGTGGTTGGTTGCGACAATGATGGTGGTGGCTGATGACGGCGGTGTTGGGCGACGGTGGTGGGTGGTTGGCGGCGATGGTGGGTGGTGGCGACAGCGGTGGTGGGTGCTGACGATGGTGGTGGTAAAGGTGGTGGCTTTATGGTGTTGTTAGTAAAGGGTGAATAAGGGATGAAATGAAAAAAAAAAATGGGGGGTGGATCACTGTGGATGGAATGGTTTTGAAGGAATGGAATGTCTTGTGGAATGGGTGATTCCATTCCATTAACCAACCAAACACACTATTTTTCATTAACTCGTAATTGTCAATTTCATTCCCCCTACCATTCTATCATACCAAACGTTACCTAAAATCCTAAAGTCATTGCTTTAAAATACTCTCTTAAGTCTAGGCCTGAATACATGCCAATACTTATTATATATAATAACAATTCATGAAGCCCTTAGGAATAGTGTATTCATAGGACAAAAAAGGAGTAGTATTTACGGTTATGCCATTGTAATTGTAAGTTTAGACTCACCATGGCCTGCTTTGTTTTTTTTTCTTTTTTTATTCCTTTGTTACACATGGTCAAACATGGGGTCCCACTAGGTTTATATCTTTAAAAAGTTCCAGTCGTAGTGCGTGTTCGTAAACACTAGGTTGTCACAGCAACGTGCGACCCAGGTAAAATACTACGTTTTGTATATATGACTCGGTTCACATATTATACGTTTTGATTTGACGGTATAAACACTAGGTTGTCGCAGCAACACGCGACCCAGGTAAAATACTACGTTTCGTTTATATGACTCGGGTCACATAGTATACGTTTTGATATGACGGCATAAACCCGTCGTGCGCCGCCGCAACGCGCGACCAGTAGAAAACTAGTTTACATAATAAACAACAACCATCCACGTAATATTGTAAGTCACTTTTGTAATTTTCCAAACAATTATCCATAGAATGGAAATAGAGCACATCAAAGGAAATTGTCATGTCCCCACACCCTACCATGTGACACTTATTTTCGCATTTGAAGGGAAAATTAATTACATAAAAAAAATATGCATCTTCATCATCTTATCTGTTAACATATATACTAATATACAGATTTAAACAACTGAGTTGGTGTCATATTTTTATTTTAATAATAATCATCAGGTTATTCTTGAAGATCGATCGACATTGATTAATATTATTCTTCTTCGAAGATGCGTCCTAATAAAGGGTAATGTGGATGGTAATTAAAAGATTATTGTATGTCCGATGAAAGTGCCTATTCCTAGTATCTTCTTTTTGAACCGTACGTATGAGAAACATGAGTATATATGTTGGAGTCAAAAAAACAAAAAGAAAAAAAAAGTAGAAAATAGTTTCCAATGTGATAGAAGGTTTTTCATATAGGTTGACATAGATGTGATATTTTTAAAACCTTGCCCCAAAATACACGATGTAGCCGTATGACTTGCATTAATTTCTTTCTTTCTTTCCTTTTTTTTTTTGCCTCACCCTAATGGTGGAGTGATATGGAAAATGATGGGTAGAGCCTAGCTTCCTTGAAGTGCCATGTTCGATCCTTGATTCCACTGGGTTTTACTGATTCTCCACTATCGTGCCTTCGAGCGGATGAGAGGTAAGGTTTTCTCCGGAACTAGTGGCTTGGTGGGTTCTGGTTACACAACGCTAATTGTATGTGGGCACCTAAGACGTCTCTTCACCCAAGAGCGTATGAGGTGCTTTTGTAATCAATTGGTGGGTACCCTGGGTAGTCGGAACATCTGTTTGTTAGCCGTTCAAAAATTGTTTTTCTTTTTTTCTTTATTTATTATTTTTTATAAAGGTCATCCATCGTTAATTATCCACACCCAATAAATCTAAATTGTGGAGTTCTTTTCTCATGCACTACCCATACACCCAAACTGTCTTCATGGTATTTGAGGGTATGCATTTCTTATAATTCCAATATCTCATTTGTAAATGATCCGTTGCATGATGCTTAGTATGTTTCTAAATCATATAAGTTACATAAAACTTTATTTTTTTAACTTTTAAATTTTTTAAACAAGCAAATTGAATTTTATTATAAAGAAAATATAATTTTATGTGTGTTTATGGCTAAAATGTTTTTTTTTTTTCTTAAACCGGTTTTGGTTTTTTTCCGGTTCCAACCGGTTTTAGCAGTACCTGTTCATGTACCGTTTCCAATCCTTGTGTACCGGTTCCGATTCGTTTGGTTGGTTTTCGGTTTGGTTTTGGAATTTTGTTGTATCAGTTTCAGGTGATTGGTTTTGGTTTGAGTCGGTTTTACCGATTTCAATCTAAATGTGCTATTACACCGTGTGTAACCATGTTTTTATACCATGTTCTACTGTACCTTATAATTATATAATTGTAAACGTAAAACAACCTGGTTATATGATAAAAGGCAAAACTACAATTGTACAAGCACAGTTAATTATGTTGCCTTAGTAATTAAATTTTGAAATTTTTATATATGTAATCTAATTGTTAGTAACATTTAACTAGATAGATCCCTGCGCGCGCTTCGCTACGCGTTTCCGGGCATTGTCGGTCACCTTATTGTTTAGGTATAACATAGCATCGCAAAACACAATTTTGACCACTTTCTTTGCTCTTTCATTATAGCCCCGACCTACCTATACTCATTTAAAAAAAAATAATTTTGTTTTTTTTGTCACTGACTTTGATTTAATATTTAAAAAACAAAAACACTTGTTAAAATGAAAAAAATAAACAAAGTAGAAACCATAATTGTTTATTGTTTAATAAAGTTGTAAAAAAAATAAAATAAAGGCCTCCCCCAAGGTTCGACCTTGGTACCTTGAACAACCAAAGCTCACCACAAACCACTCCACCACCAGTGGCGAAGCTTGACCCGAAACTTCGGGGGGTCGGAAATCACTAGTTTCGGGGGGTCGAAAACCAATTTCGGGGGTCAAAACCGTATATACAAAAAAATTCTATACGAATACTATATAATCGGAACTTCTGAGCGAAAATTCGGGGGGGTCGGCCGCCCCTCCCCGCCCCTTAAAAGCTACGCCACTATCTACCACCAACACAATTATGCTCTGAAATGAAACCATAAGTGTTTATTGTTTAACAAAGTTGTAAAAAAAAAGGCTCCCCCAAGGTTCGACCCTGGGACCTTGAACAACCAAAGCTCACCAAAAACTAATCTACCACCAACACACTTTTGTTTTGAAATGAAACCATAAGTGTTTATTGTTTAACAAAGTTGTAAAAATATAATAAAGGCCTCCCCCAAGGTTCGACCTTGGGACCTCTCACAACCAAAGCTCACTCTACAAACCACTCCACCACCAACACACTTTCTATTTTATCTTTGAAACCATATCTATTTAATGTTTAATAAAGTTGTAAAAATAAATAAATAAAGGCCTCCCCCAAGGTTTGACCTTGGGACCTCTCATAACCAAAGCTCACCACAAACCACACCACCACCAACACACTTTATATTTTATCTTTGAAACCATATTTATTTATTGTTTAATAAAGTTGTAATATATATATATATATATATATATATATATATATATATAGGCCACCACCCCTCTCAACCAACGAGAGGGGTGATGGCACTATTCACCTCACTTTCTAATAATACATATATAATTGATTATAATTAGTTATATTGTAATACATAATATACTTTCAAAATTTCAAAATATGACATCTTAATTAATAAGTCAACATAATTTAACTATAAAGGCTATTTGACAACTTCTAAATGTTTAATTGCTAAACCAATAAGAGGTCTGAACTATTAACTGCTGAACCAGTAAAAGATCTGAACCATTTAGACTCAGTATAATGTTTACCTATTCAGAGGCAAATGTCTCACTGATTTAAGCATATGCTCGCAAAAAAAGTCTAAATGAACTATGTTTGACTGATTCAGACATTTAAAAGTTGAAACAAATAGGCACTGAGTAAAATAAAGAAAACAATTTGACATTAAGAAGGAATAAATCAAATTAAAAAGTTTTAATAGAACGAGATGGTGTTAAAACTAAGTTAGAGACATGTATTAAATAATAGGTTTAGCGGGGAATATAAGGATTATGCTGCAATAGATCGTGAGTGACAAGGAAAGCTAGAGCTAGTAAGAGTGTGTCTCCTTCAGGTCATGAGAGGCCAAAGAAGCGACAGAGAGAAGGGGAGGATCCATTTGATGTTGATCGTTTTATCTTTGTTGTTAATAATGATTCTATAGCGGTTGGAGATAACCAAGTTAATCAAGATTCAGAGGTTCATTCTCCTACTTTTTAACTCTGGATTTAAATCGTCAGGCAGTCTCGAGTGAGGAAGGGCCGAGTCATGTGAATCTGGTGGAGGGCATCACAGAAGAAGTAAATGAAACTTTAGATTTGCAAAGGTTTTGGGAGTTGAGAACATCAGTAACTTTGAGGATTCGGTGATTAATATTGTTAACGAAGAAGGTTTTCAAGCTATCTATCAATGAATATTTTATCGCTTAATGTTAGAGGGCAGGGTTGTAACAGTAACAAGAAGAGTGAATGGGTCAGGAAATTGAGGATTGCAAATGATGTGGGGTTCGTCATGTTACAAGAGTCTTAGTTTGCGAGTTTGAATGGTTTGGATATGGGAAGGTATTGGGGTAAAGAGGAGTTTAAGTTAGAACATGTGGACGCCGTGGGAAGATCAGGTAGCCTAGTTTCATTATGGGACCCAAAAGTTTTTGGTTTATTATCGGTTACGAAGCATAGAAGGTTTATTCTTGTTCGCGGGACGATTAAAGGGTGTGAAAGAGAAGTCAATATTATTAACGTATACGCTCCTCAAAAGACATTGGAAAAGAGGGAGTTATGGATTGAGTTACAGCCATTGATTGCTCGAGATGAAAACTTTTGGATTGTGGCTGGAGATTTTAACTGTGTGAGGGACAGAACTGAGCAAAGGAATTCTAAATTCAAGGCTGCCGATTTCTTTAGATTTCAACGACTTTGTAGACGGAGTTGACCTTCATGAGTATGGGTTGAAAGGCCGTAAATTTACGTATGTTTTGGGGAATAAATGTAGTAGAATTGATAGAATGTTTGCATCTTGGAACTTTCTAAATGCTTGGACAAATGCGGAATATCGGGCGTTAGCGAGGGAGAATTCGGATCATAGTCCGCTAGTGTTAAAGGTTGAGTACAAGAATTTTGGTCCAAAGCCATTTAGGATCTTTAATTCTTGGTTATCTAGGGATGGATTTGATGATGTGGTTAAGAAAGTAATTGAAGAGGCGAATGGGAATGGTCCGGCTGATATTATCTTTCAAAATCAACTTCGAAAACTTAAGCAGAGTATCATTCAGTGGAAGAAAGATTTAGATATAAAGGGAGGAGAGGAATTCGAGAGTTTGAGGCAATAAATTATGGAGCTTGATAAAGTCGTTGAAAGCTGAGATCTAACCGAAGCTGAACAATGGGTTTATGAGGAGGCGAAAGCTAGGATTAATGAACTAGAGGAGTTTAAATCAAAAGATCTTCGTCAAAAGTCGCGAGTTTGATGGGCTAAGGATGGAGACAAGAATTCTAGTTTTTCCATGGGGTAGTTAATAAGTGGAGAGTGTCTAATAACATTCCGGGATTGTTAATTAATGGTAATTGGGTGACTAAACCGGCTTTGATTAAGAAAGAGATGTTTGGTTTTTTACAGAAGAAGTTTGTTGAAGATATGGTGGTTCGTCCGGAGTTGAAATGTTACGGGTTAAAGGAGTTATCCGAGGAGTCGGTTTTATTGTTAGTCAGGCCGTTTGTAGAAGCTGAAATCAAGGCGGCGGTGTTCGAATGTGGAAGTGACAAAACCAGGGCCCGGATGAATTCAATTTCTGTTTCTTAATGAAATATTGGACGTTATTTGCCGCTGATTTTGTAAAAATTTTGGAACAATTTGCAGCTTCGGGTCACATTAATAAGGGTGTTGGCTTATCTTTTATAACTTTGATTCCCAAAGTTAGTGATCCGGTCAAACTTGGGGAATATCATCCTATTAATCTTATCGGGGTTGTAAGTAAGGTTATTTCTAAAGTACTTGCTAATAGATTAAAGTTAGTTATGGGAGAAATAACACATGAGACGCAATCGGCTTTTCTTAGGGGGGGGGGGTATATTCTTGATTGGCCATTAATCATGAGTGAAGTTTTAGCATGGGCGAAGCGTATGGGGAAAAATTATTTTTGTTCAAGATAGATTTTGAAAAGGCGTATGATAACGTTCATTGGGAATTCTTACTTTCGGTAATGCATCAAATGAAATTCCCCGACTTATGGTGTAGATGGGTTTATGGCGTGCTAGCTTTGGCTCGGTCATCGGTGTTGGTAAATGGTTCCCCTACTTTCGAGTTCAGTTGTGGTAAAGGTATCCGACAAGGAGATCCAGTTTCTCCCTTTCACAAGTCGATGTTGTTTGGAATTGGCACGAATGAAGTTGAAGTCATGGCAGAAGCGAATAGGTTGGGTTGTAAGTCGGGTAGTACTCCATTCAAATATTTGGGTATTCAGGTAGGAGCGAAGATGAGTCGAATCTCCAATTGGGACCCATTTATTAAGGTGTTCAATACTCGGTTGTCGAGGTGGAAGGCGAATGTTTTATCAATGGGTGGTAGAGCTGTTCTTATAAAGTCCGTTTTAGAGAGCCTCCCTACATGTTATTTTTCGTTATATAAAGCCCCGATTGTCGTGGTGAACAAACTTGAAGGTATTGTTAAGCGTTTTCTTTGGGGAGGAAGTGATGAGGTTCATAAGATTCATTGGGTGGTGTGGGATATAGTTACTAAGCCGAAAGACGAAGGAGGATTGGGTTTAAACAAGTTTGAGGTGAGTAATAATGCATTGTTGCTTAAATGGTTATGGAGGTATCGTGTCGAAAGTGAGGCGCTGTGGTTTAAAGTTATTGACTCGACTCATATGTCCGGTAGAAGATTGTCGTCGTTGAAAGTCGCGGCTATAGATGTCGTTAATGGTCAACGTGTAGGTGTTAAATATTCCTCCGCTAATGCTTTGTCGCCGCTATTGTTTTAAATTTCGTTGCTAAGGGCAGCATCATTTATGTTTTATAATTAATTCGACATATATATATATATATATACACACACACATATAGATACAAATTATCAAACTTACATATACAAACTATCAAACCTAAACATACAAATTATTAAATTTAAACTTACAGGTTATAAAACCTAAACATACACATAGACATACAAATTATCAAACATAAACATACAAATTACCAAACCTAAATACACATATTATCAAATTTAAACATACAAATTATAAGACCTAAGCGTACACATAAACATAAAAATTATTAAACCTAAACATACACACAAACATACAAATTATTAACCCTAAACATACACATAAACATATAATTAAATTATCAAATTAAAACATACAAATTATAAAGCCTAAAAATACACACATAAGCATACAAATTTTCAAACATAAACATTCAAATTATAAAACCTAAACATACACGCATAGTTAAATAATCATAATATAGAAAGCACCAAAAAAGTACACTTTAATAAATATTATGGGTAAATATGTATACTTTACCAGAAAAAAAAGTTAATACCATAAATGCCAACTCCATCCTTGAAGAAGCCTAATGCTCTAAAGACTGAAACACTAAAGAAAGTTGATAAAAAGTTGAAAACATATATCTATGCGATCCTATTTTAGTATTTGACCTACAAAAAGGTAGAGAATTAATTAATTAACTTCATGATAGGTTTTTGCTGGATGAGAAAGTGTATTCTTAGGTTCCTCCACTGCAACGAAAATGGAAAAGCTTTACGCGTTTGTTACTTTTCCTATTAATTAAACCATTTCCAATTATCCTAGCTTAATCCCAAACATATTTATTTAGTATACACAAACAAACAAATTTAGCATACAAAAAACTCTAATCAAGTGGGAAAACGGTTATGTATTCTCATTCTCATATCATTGTTGATTAGCTTATTACACATTCGCCCTCTAATTCGGTATATTACATAACTAATCTCACTATAAATCAAGGTTGCAAAGGAAATATGTTGATTAAATCAAGTCCAGGATCCAAGAATTTAGTTCTAGTGCCTATGAGAAGTATAACAAGCAGAGGCGTTCTCGAGGATTTACGTGCCCTATCCGAACCGTTAAAAAATATGCCCCTTAATCTTTAATGAATTAAATAATTTAACTAAATGTTATGTGGAACAATAGTATAGCAATAAACAATTGCAAAATAATAGTATTAGAATGAGTGAAATTACATACCGTAATAGAGTAGTATCTAACCGATGATTTGTTAAGCTCTGATAGTATTCTTGTTAGCAAATTGGTGGATCAACTCTTCACAATTTATACAAATCTATGATTTCGTTCTTGATAACTATTATCGCTAACCCGCTATGTCTTTCTTGGGACACTGTGGATCATAAGTATGATTTCAACGACTTTAATTTTGAAAAGCTCCTTTATGTGGATGCCATCGTAATTGCAATGATCAATAACATTCTATATGCAATACACGCATTTAGGAAATAACATTCTTCTTTCATATGCTCCAAAACATCTATAGGGTCGCTAAATTTTTGTGATGTGTCAAATAAGTTGAAATCTGAACAGAAAAAAGCGTTGTTTTTTTATTTTTTTATTTAGCTGGTTAACTAGGTATTGGGCTTATAAATTTTATGGGCTTTTAGTTAATAATATTTAAGTTTTAAATTGATTATTATTGGGCCCAACGTTTAAGTGTTAAATGGGTTTTCTATTTTAAAAATACACACACATATATATATAGGAATTTTATAAAAGAAATTGTGCCCCTGATAAAAATGGGCCCAAGCCGAATGGCCTCCCCGGCTTGGGCCAAAGCCGCCCATGATAACAAGCTAGAGGGATATGTATTGATGACGTAGGACCTCATCCGGAGGATGAACGAAAAACATTCCTCAAACCGATCGGAAGAAGGATCCTGAAAATAATCCAAGTCCTTGGAACGGACCAAATACCAGCCGAACCATCCATTAATACCAAAGGGACGAATAAAACAAGTACACACAAGATAATAAACAAAACAGAAGGATATAAACTAGAACTAATGGTCTAACGAAAGACGGCTTTATCCCAATGGGTAAGGCCGAAAGGACAGAATCTGACATGGAAGAAGTTGAAGGTAATAACAAATGTCCGCTGTTCACCATCAGACATAACCGAAGCATATTAAAATATTACAATCACTGTTCCAGCCGACTTCATGATGACTTCTAATTAATGCGACCTCATTAAAGACTACTATAAATACCGACTTCAGTCGGTTGTTGAACGACACAACTACCAACATTAACTTCCTTCGGAACTAGCTCTCCCTCCGAAGGAACTACCTAACCCTATATCAACAAATTGGCGCCCACCGTGGGGCTCGAACCCACTAGCTCTCCCTCTTTTTTGTCTATTACTTCAACTAGGAACTAGCTCAATACAAGGTTAGTTGTGAATATATAACTTCTCATGCACTAAGAAAATGGCGACCGGCGCATTAACAATATCCACTTATGCTAAAGATGAATTTAAATGCTCCAAGTGGAGGTGAGGGATTTTATTTATTTATTTTCCCTATAAGGGTGGAGGAGGGTGCATCCATCATCCCCATCACGTACACTATCACTAAAATTTAAATTATAAGTTCACTTCATTTCATCACAATCTTACTAAATTACTTAGCACTAGCCATCACATTCAGCGCTAAATCATTCACCAACTATCACAAAAAACCCAACCAATCACAACATTCCATCTTATCCTCAAACAAACCACCCATCCCATGTTGAGTGCAATATATATTACGGTGATACACATCACCACCGTGAAGCTACCGAATGTGTCGGTGTTTCAAGGTCATCACGGCCGTGATGAATCATTTCACAGGGGGCGTCTTGTGCACCCCAAGCAACCAAACTATATTGCAAGTGTTTTACTTTTTTTTAATTAACCTAATAGAGTTTAAAGCAGTAGAAACTGGTGGTGTTTGTTTTTCTTCCAGAAGCACTTCTGATCTCTTTTGTCTGCGCCGCGCAGACGCGGGCAGACGTTTGGGGCGGGCAGACTGTTTGTTTTTCGGAAGACATTTCACTCCAAAAGCTCTTTCTGACCTCTTCTTGGTGCAGACTTGGACCAAAGTCTTCTAAGGTCTTCAAAGGTCTTCTCCTCTTCTCTTCTCCTCACCCACCACCACCACCACCCACTACAACCACCACAACCACCACCGTCACCCACCCACCCACCACCACCACCTAGCATCGTCCACCACCACCGTTCACCACCACCGTCCATCACCACCACGGTCCACCACCACCACCCACCACCGTCCACCACCACTACCACCACCCACCACCCACCACCACCACCCACCACCACCACCCACCACCCACCACAACCACGGTCCACCACCACCACCACCCACCACCGTCCACCACCACCTACCACCGTCCACCCACCACCACCCACCACCGTCCACCACCACCCACCACCCACTACCACCACCACCACCGCCCATCACCGTCCACCACCGTCACCCACCCACCACCACCACCTAGCATCGTCCACCACCACCGTTCACCACCACCACCGTCCATCACCACCACGGTCCACCACCACCACCACCCACCACTGTCCACCACCACTACCACCACCCACCACCACCCACCACCCACCACCACCATCACCCACCACCACCACGGTCCACCACCACAGTCCACCACCACCACCGTCCACCACCACTACCACCACCATGGTCCACCACCACCTACCACTGTCTACCGACCACCACTACCACCCACCACCGTCCACCACCACCCACCACCACCCACCACCACCACCGTCTACCACCAGACTGCTGTAAAACTCAGTTTATTTAAATTTAAGTTTATTTCAGCAGCCTGCAGACATTAACAAACAAACAGTCTTCTTCTTGCAGACTGCAGACCTTTGGTCCACCTCTTCTCCTGCAGATGTCTGCAGATGTGGTCCGCAGACTGATAGGATAGGAGGAACGGAGGGAACGATGGACTTAAAAACCATTGGGCAAATACGAACCAGTCTACTGACCAATGGTCAAAACAAAGACGGCTATTACCCAGCGGTATATAGCCGCAATGAATAAAATAATAATAAACACCATGCCCTGGCGACAGCTACAGTGACGTTAGTCACTGTTCACGCCGACCGCATGATTACTTGTCATTAATGCACTACTACCACTCGCCTATAAATACGAGGTGGTTGCAGCATTTACAACACAATTTATGACCATCGGCAGTTACTCTGCCTCCGCACCAACACTAAATCACACGCATCTAATCATACTTCAACATTTTGGCGCCCACCGTGGGGCCGTGACTAGAACGCTAGGAACTTGTCCCCACAAATGTCATCATCCGATCCGCCTCAGGCTAGCAGCGTTACTCCACCCCCGGTGAGTAACGCTGCTCTGGGGGTATCCCCCATCGTATCCCCAGAACTGGTCCGGTCCAACTTCCTCCAAATACGCCAGCTGATGAATGAATATGTAAGGGAAGAACGGGCCAAGGGTCTAGCTCTGAGGTTAGATTTTGATGAGAGCCCTTGTGACGGAGGTGTAACGTCCCTTCCGCTCACCGGGCAGATGCAAACCGAGGTTACCTTGACGCCAGCCTCCTGGTTGGCCAATATGGTCCGAAGTAACGCTCGACCCACCAGCTTGGGTCAGAGTTCGGCGACCGCTCCACTCGCTCATGTTACCAATCCCATCATACACACTACGTTCCCCTTGGCGGAAGATGATCTGAATCAGCCTTATCGACCGCCCGAAGGCTCAAAGTTCACACCTCTAATAGCCAATTTCGTCCCGCCGATCCGATTCAAGATGCCTTCACACATGAGAGTCTATGAGGGAACAGTCGACCCGGAGGGTCACATCCTATTGTTCGACAGTATAGCCCGTACTGAAGGATGGCCGATGCCGAGCTGGTGTCACATGTTCGTACAAACACTATCGGGGGTGGCACGAGTATGGTTCAACGGTATCCCCTCCGGAGTCTAGATAATTTCGATGCTCTGAAGTTCCGTTTTCTAGAACATTTTCGTCAACAGCGAAGGCATATGAAAGACCCGGTCGAACTTCACAACATAAAGCAGAAGGAAGGGGAAACTTTAAAAGAGTTTGTCGCTCGGTTCAAAGAAGAGTCGCTGCAAGTGAAAGATGCGGATGAACGAATGAGGATATCTGGTTTCTTGCATGGCCTCAGAACAAAGCAGTTGGTAGAAAATCTAAATGCTAGAGTACCGGCCACAATGGAAGAGGCGATTGAACGAACGAAGGCCTTCGTAAGGGGAAAAGAAGCTGTTCAGTCGATTGACTTCAAAAGAAAGCCCGATGATTACCCAAGGAGAGGGCAGTATCAGAGAAGGGATTCGTTCCCTCAGAAACGTTTCCATAAAGATGACAAGGGATCTCCGAGTGATCGAAAAGGCAGAGACGATAAGTCAGCAAGACCCGAAAGAAAAGAGTATGTTTTCACCGAGCTGATTAAGACACCCCAAGAGGTTTTGGCCACTGAAACTAATGTTAAGTTTAAACCTCCATACCCGTTACAAAAAACGGCCAAGCAACAAAGTTCCAGAAAGTATTGCGAATTCCATGAGGACAAGGGCCATGATACTAATGAATGTTTCCAACTGAAGAAACAAATCGAAGAAGCCGTCCAGTCTGTACAACTCGACCATCTGATCAAAGACATTAGAAATAAGAAGCGGAAGAACGAAGCAAAGAATGAAAAGGCAATCTTGATGGTAAGGCCAACGGTGGCCCTGAAACGTCCTAGAGTCGTTTACGAAGAAAGGGGGAAGTGTTTTATTGGAGTGAGCTTCCGATCTCCTTCCCGGCCATCAAGCCGGATGAAGCCAAAGAGGACCCCCTCATCATCCGAGTAACGATAGGAGAACAACTAGTGCACCGGGTGTACATCGACGAAGGGGCAGCTTCTGACATAATGTACGAGCACTGCTTCGTACGGCTACCCCGGCATGTGCAACAAGGAATTATACCCGTGTCGTACCCACTTGTGGGATTTTCTGGAGAACAGGTGTCTCCGAGGGGACAGTTGCAGCTCTATATAAGTATAGGGGAGGAACCGCACAAGAGAGTTGAAGCGCTTAACTTCATCGTGGTAGCTGCATCCACTCCTCATAATATGCTTATTGGAAGGCCAGGTATTCGAACGTTTGGGATGGTTACTTCCAGCAAGCATGGTCTCATCAAGTTTCCAACTCTGGGGGGTATAGCCACGTTAAATACTCTCATTAGACACCCGGAGATCGGGTACTCTGGGGCAGAGGAGGGCCCGGAGAAATGGTACATTAATCCGGAACACCCTGAACAGTTTGTTACGGTTGGGACAACGCTCAGTCCCGCGGGGAAAGAACATCTATACAGGTACCTCCGGCGCAACTTGGATGTGTTCGCTTGGGTACCGGAAGATATGACAGGTATACCCCGGTATGTGATTGAGCATCACTTGAACGTATACCCTCATCGGCGCCCAACGATTCAGAAGAAAAGGCCGCTAGCTCCCGATCAGAGTAAGGTCGTCTTGGAGGAAGTCCAGGCTTTAACAAGGGCCGGTATAATGAAACCCGTGCAATACCCCGAATGGCTGGCCAACCAGGTGATGGTAGAAAAGGCTAACGGGTCATGGAGGATGTGTGTAGATTACAGGGACCTAAACAAGGCTTGTCCTAAAGATCACTACCCCCTACCGGAGATTGACTCGAAGGTAGAATCGGTAGCAAGTTTCCGGTTCAAATGCTTTCTTGACGCTTACAAAGGATACCACCAGATTCAGATGGCACGGGAGGACGAAGAAAAGATAGCCTTCCACACCAATCATGGAATGTTCTGTTACCGTAAGATGCCGTTCGGCCTCAAGAATGCAGGGGCGACATATCAACGTTTAATAGACAAAGTGTTCGAGCAACAGATCGGAAGAAACATGGAAGCATACGTTGATGATCTGGTGATAAAGAGCCCGGATGAAGAGCGTTTGCTGATGGATATTTCGGAAACGTTCGGCAACCTCCGGAGGGTGAACATGAAGTTAAACCCGGTAAAATGTTTTTTCGGAATGGAGGAAGGACGTTTCCTTGGGCATATTGTTGCGAAGAAAGAAATCCGGGCAAACCCGGACAAAGTACGCGCGATTCAGGAAATGAGGTCTCCCAGAACTTTGAAAGAACTCCAAAGTTTGAACGGGCGTTTGGGGGCCCTGAATAGATTCCTTTCCAAATTGGCAGAGCGATCATTACCCTTCTTTAAGGTCCTTAAGAACCATGCCAAGAAGACATCTTTGGGATGGACGGAGGAAGCAGAATCGGCTTTCCAACAAATGAAGCAACACCTTTGCACTTTGCCTTCCCTAGTAGTCCCAGAAAAGGAAGAAACTTTGTTCGTGTATCTGGCGGCCGGTCCGGAAGCCATCAGTAGTGTCCTATGTGCTAACCGGATGAAAGGACTAATGCCTATTTTCTTTGTCAGCAGGTGTTTAAGAGAAGCAGAAACTCGTTATTCTCCGATTGAGAAGCTGGCCTTAGCCCTCACTCATACGGCCCGGAGATTACGAAGATACTTTCAAGCTCACCACATTGTGGTACTCACAAACTCGGTGTTAAGAGAAGTATTAAGCCGACCGGAAGTAGCGGGTAGACTCACCAAGTGGGCCGTTGAACTAGGAACATTTGGCATCGAATTCAAGCCACGGTTGGCCATTAAAGGACAAGTATTGGCCGATTTTCTGGTCGAAAACACCAATTTCGTAGAAGACATGATGGCCATAGATATTGTGCAAGATCAACCAGAAAGTTCGGGAACTTATGATGGATGGTGCTTATATACGGATGGGGCGTCCAGCAGAGAAGGTGCTGGAGCGGGGCTCATCCTAGTTGATCCGGAGGGTGTAGAAATGGCATACGCTCTCCGTTTTAACTTTAAATGCACCAACAACGTGGCTGAGTATGAAGCATTGCTCGCGGGGCTCCGGGTATCTGTTCAGATGGGTATAAAAGACCTGAAAGTGTTCGTAGACTCACAGCTTGTTGCTAATCAGGTTAACGATAACTTTGAAGCCAGAGACGTAACAATGAAAAAATATGTCGAGGCCGTTAAAGAGCTGATGGTCCTGTTTGACAGCTGTCATATCATCAAAATCCCAAGAAGCAAAAACAAAGGCGCCGATGCGGTAAGTAAGATGGCCTCTGTGGCCTTTGCGCATCTAACGAAAATGATAATGGTAGAACAACTGAATGAGGCCTCCATAGGTGAAATGTCAGCGGCTGCCGTTCTGGAAATTAGAACGGAAGATTGGAGAAAACCGATCATCGATTCCCTTGAAGGAAACCGAGGAGATACCGAAGGATCATGCAGAAGCAAAGACTATGAAATTTACAAAGGGGTACTTTTCAAAAAAGGTTTCCTATCCCCTTCTTACCGATGCGTTTCGAATGACGAAGGAATTAAGGTGCTGGAAGAAATACATGAAGGGCTGTGCGGGGCCCATGTTGGAGCTAGATCCTTGGTAACTCGAGCGGCAAATCTGAGGTACTACTGGCCAACCATGCGACGAGACAGTGAAGAACTCACCAGAAAATGTGAAGCATGTCAGGTACACGCTCCGATCCCCAGACTCCCTAAACACGGCCTCGTACCGATCACTTCTCCATGGCCGTTCTATCAGTGGGGGATGGACCTCCTTGGGCCATTCCCTACCGGAAAGGGGGGAGTACAATATCTGCTGGTTGCTGTTGATTATTTCACAAAGTGGGTGGAGACCAAGCCGATGGCCACCATTATCGGGAACCAAATAACGAACTTCGTATGGGAAAACTTGATATGTCGTTTCGGGTTGCCTGGCAAGCTAATCACGGATAATGGCACACAATTTGCGGATAAAAAGTTCAATAGATGGTGCAGCAGTCTCGAGATCAAGCAAGTGTTTGCATCGGTGGCTCACCCTCAAGCAAACGGTCAGGTGGAACGAATGAATCGGAGCATCCTAAATGGTTTAAAGACAAGGCTGGGGAAGCATGGAAAGAATTGGGTGGCAGAGTTACCAAGCATACTATGGGCATTGAGAACAACAGAAAAAACGAGCAATGGTAGAACCCCTTTCAGCTTGGTGTTCGGATCGGAAGCAGTCATACCGGCAGAGATTGGATTGCCAACAAAAAGGGTTCTCAGTTCCACTGAAGGGACGGACGAGGAAGCGCTGAAGATCAATCTAGATAATCTGGAGGAATACCGCATGAATGCAGCTGTCCAAGAAGCAAGGTACAAACAACAAATGAAAAAGTATTATGACTCAAGGGTCAAGACAATGACGTTGCAACCAGGGGACCTGGTGCTGAGGAACAATACCGCAAGCCGAAAAGCAAACACCGGTAAGCTGGGGCCGAACTGGGAAGGGCCATATACGGTGGTTGAGTGCACGAGAAAGGGTCTTGCAAGCTGGCTACCCCCGAAGGAAAGATGGAACCACGACACTGGAATCTGGTCCACCTTAAAAAGTATTACGTTTAGATGTTAACTTTTCCTACTTATGAATGTAATAATGATTATCATGTACAAGCGGCTCTGGCCGAACCGATGCAAAGTCATGAATGAAAATGATAATCTTTTTGGACGCTCTTAAAGGTACCGACGCCTCCTAATAGTCAGAAATAACGTTCACTTAATAAAGGCTCAGCCCCTTCGAATAAGGCTGGTCGGTTACACAAAAATAACCGTCTACAGGGATCGGCCCCTTATAATAGCTTTTGATCACAATCATCACAAATCAAATTAAAATAACATTAAACCGATACCTACATATCGGATAAGAAGTACCCAGATCCAAAATAAAGTTACATGCCATAAGTTGTCTAAAAACCCCATCAGGGTAACATACAAATAAACCAAACTAAGAAGGCAGGACTGATGAGGGGACGATGGCTTCCACCTCGGCGATCGGTTTCCCAGCCATCCCTTCAAACTTCTCTAAAAACTCATAACGAGTAGCTTCCCACGTTTTGACACCCGCTTCATAGACTTCATTGGCTTTCAAGTCATACCCTTCAATACTTTCAATGGCTGACCCCGCCTGAGCCGCTTGGAAGCCGGTCACTAGGCCATCATGATAAGCCGTATTGTACAACAAAGACTCCATGGTGCCAAGAGGTTGAAGAAACTCGACCGACTTCAGGAGCTTGTAAGTAGTGCCGGGGATGATGGAGGTGACCAAGTGATCCTTCTCTTTCTCAGCTGTCTCGTTCAGCGATTTAAGCTCCTCCATCACTCTCTCGCCAGCTTCTAAGGCCTTATCATAATTGATTCGACACATGTTCCAAGCCTTTTTCTCCTCACCCGCCTTAACCACACGTTCCTAGAACAAAATAGAGCAGGAACGGTTAGACGTCAGAACCATACAAAGGAAATAATAATGAAAATACCTCTAAGCCCGACACAGACTGAGCGAGTTCAACATTCTTTTCCTCCACTAAACGGGATTTTTCCTTCAAGGCCTCAACTTCCTTTTCCCGATCCGATAAGAGAGTACGAAAGGAACCCAACTCTTTCTCATGCGCCACCTTCATTTCTCCCATTGCACGGATAGCCTCTTTTCCCTTCCGAACACTCGAGCGGTCCGTCTTCTTACGCTTCGCCAACTTAGCCTTCAGTTTTTCGACCTCCGAACGGTAATCTTTGATCTTACCCTTCAACCTCTTCTCACGAGCAAGCTTCTTATAATAACTTTGCACCAGCTCCGAAACCGAGCTTAGAGTTCGGACAACAGATACACTCGCCCCTTCCGCAGCATATTCATCCTTCTTATCACGGGCCCGGTCCAACTCGCCCGGCGGAACAGCATGGTGAAGTATCTGGTAACAGACCGCTGGGTCGAGCAAATTATCCCCGTTCTTTACCTTCCATTGCGGGATGTAAGTCTCGTTGACATCATATGATTCTTGAGACTCTTCAAGATCGCTATCGACTTTTTGTTTCTTACTATCCGGAGGGCCTTCGCCCGTACCTTCGCCTTCGCCGTCCGGTTCTGCCCTCTTTCGATGGTGCTCTTTCCTCTTGGGGGCTTTGACACCAATAACCACCGTCCCGGACGGCTCAGTAGCTTTCGGAGAAGGAAAGTCATGATCAGCAGTGTTGTCATCAACATTTGTCCTTGAGTGATCGTGGGATCCAAGATCCAGACTATCAATAGGTGGACGCTCCAAATGAGTAGGGGATGGTGCAGGAGAAGAAATAGCATGATCCGGACTAGGAACCGGGCTGGGATTTGTACCTTTAGGGGTCCTAAAAATATCATCTTTCTCTTTGTCCGGCACGTCGTAGACAGCACCTGTCGTCCGGTCCAGCACCGGAAGCTCATTCACAGCTAAAGCACGGGAAGTGAGGGTCATCCCTTGACCCTTCCGTTTAACAAATCCCAACAGACTCATCTCTGCACAAGAAAACAGCAAAGTTCAGTAAAAAGAAACTAAAGGCATATCGGAAAGGATAGACGAAGGGGCATACCCTTTTTCCCCTTCTTAATAATCGGTTCCGCTTGCGGATAAGGCCACATACGGCTAATCCCCGATAGCACGAGAATAGGTTCAGGAAAAACTTGAAGGGGAGTGGGGGTAGCCAACAGCTTATCATAAAGCTCCCCATCGAAAAAATCCTCTTGCTTAGGATTCAAAGCATCTGTACTTTCACGCCAAGGCATACCAAACGGAACAATATTGTTCGGTAGCCAAAAGAAGCGGTTCTTCCAACCTTTCAGGCCGGAATACGTGTCGGACAACATTGATTTAAGTTTGGAGATCTCTCCAACGGTATACCAATCCCAGCGGTCGTTAAATGAAAGAACTGACGAAACAGACCGATGGTCGGTTCACCGCCGAAGGCACGACAGGCAACTTCGAAGTGGATAACCTTTTGAGCACCTAGCGGGCTAAGTTGACGAATGTCTAAACTATAAAATTGAAGGAACTCTAAAAAGAATACCGATAAAGGTAGACGGAGGAACGAGAAATCAAAATGACGCGTGTAAAATCCTATATGGTTCGGCGGACAGTCAGTAATCTTATCAGTAGGCTTCGGAACGATGGGTTTATACACCGAAGTATCAAAATATTTACTACAAAAAGCCGTAAGAGTGGGTTCGGACACTAAAGACGAATGCAGATGCATATCGCGTTTCCCTACCATGATTAAGAAATATAACAGGACGGAGGACGAACCTGATGACTGATCGGAAGAGGCTCTGCGGACGAACGAGAACAGGGTAAATAATTTTT
Source organism: Ambrosia x helenae (assembly GCA_030844895.1). Taxonomy (NCBI): domain Eukaryota; kingdom Viridiplantae; phylum Streptophyta; class Magnoliopsida; order Asterales; family Asteraceae; genus Ambrosia; species Ambrosia x helenae. The sequence continues at coordinate 15,363 of JAUTDX010002428.1, read as the reverse complement.
ACCCTAGGAACTGTAGTATATATAGGAAGACTGGGGAGGTTATCGAGACAGATGCCTTTCTTGTCAATGAATAGTAGGGCGGTTACGGATGTAGCCAATAGGGAGGCGACACGTGTCGCATCAGTAGAACACCAAAAAAGTAACAGCTAAGAGTACGAATGTTACCGGACCGACGCGACGATTCCGATTCCATACGAGAAGACAAGGCGTTTCCAATTCTAACTCCAATCGTTTCATATTAGACAGAATTAAAGTTTGACGATCCCTATCCCAAGAGATAGGAATTCATCAAACTGGGGGGCTGATAACATAGGATGGGTAATTAAGAATAAAACCAATAAAAAGCTAAAAGTAATTAGACGACTAAATAGGATCCGAACCGATGAATAAACAAGATAGGATCCGAACCGATGAACAAATAGGACCCGAACTAATGGATTGAGCCGGACCAACGAATGGACAAGAAGAACTGGACTAGGGACAAACGTCTAAACAATTGAGACCGACCGGACTAACCGGTCGATTGATAGGATAGGAGGAACGGAGGGAACGATGGACTTAAAAACCATTGGGCAAATACGAACCAGTCTACTGACCAATGGTCAAAACAAAGACGGCTATTACCCAGCGGTATATAGCCGCAATGAATAAAATAATAATAAACACCATGCCCTGGCGACAGCTACAGTGACGTTAGTCACTGTTCACGCCGACCGCATGATTACTTGTCATTAATGCACTACTACCACCCGCCTATAAATACAAGGTGGTTGCAGCATTTACAACACAATTTATGACCATCGGCAGTTACTCTGCCTCCGCACCAACACTAAATCACACGCATCTAATCATACTTCAACAGTTTTACAAGACATGGTAAAATAATCAGAGTCAAGTTTGCTGTCAAAAACGGACTGTATATTCTATATTCTTTAGAAAATATAACTAGGCGTCATCTTGTTGCAACGAAACTTATTTCTTCCCTAATACAGGCATCTAATACATTTAGTTTTTAAAAATACAATAGAGCATGGGAATTTTTTTTTCTTCTAGAAAATCCACATGTATTACATTTCAATATTATGTTTTAGAAAATATAATAAAAGCTAAAAGCTTATTTTTTTAAAAAATAAATAAATTCCAGGTTAGATTACATTTTTTTATACTATAAGTACATATATAGACCTCGATTAATTTCTAACATTTGAAAATTCAACTTTAGAATATGTTTTGATTTAAAAAGTGAGTTACGCGCCGCAAGTTTACTAGTAGTGAGCCTGTGGGGTGTGGTACCGACGGGGAGGAGGCGCCACGTCGTCACCGGCACCACCTCATCACCGAAGCAGAAGAGAGAGATAGAGAGAAGAGCTCCGGGAGGAGTTCAAAATTCAAATCGTAGTTTAGCAAATCACGGGTTACCTCAAGATGCATGGGGACCATTGTGTCTTCATAAATTGAAAAGGTACAAAGGAGACATATTTGGCAAATGATAAAATTGGGGAACAAGTGGTGTGCCTTGTTTTTATCCTTAGATATTTTTCCTTGCGTGAGGGGAAATGCAAAAAACTTGAAGCGTAACTGCAAAACAACATACATTTCTATTTCTCTTCCTTCCACATCTAGCTAGCATACTTGCCTTGTTTCATAGGGATCAAACATACTCCACACATTAACATTTAATTCCTTTTTCTTGACCTAATTAATGCCTAGACGGCTAATTTTATTTATTGCTTTATTACAAAACTTCGCAATCGAACAATAAGTTTAATATCTCCCATCTATCCTTCTACATGGAGAGAATGTGTGTGTGTTTTCAATTCTGATTATAGAAAAAGGGCCAAAAGTGAAGAATGTTTCTCTCTAATTCCAAGCAAAAGTAGCTAGCATGACAAGTGTCAAACACGCATTAAATTTGTTTTGTGTATATAGTATTCCACACAACATCCTATAAAAAACGTACATATTCATGCAAGTTCGGCTTAAAAGGGAGTGAAATAAAGCTAGGTTTTCAGCCTCAACTTATTTAAGGTCCCAAAATTTAACTATATGGTGACTTTCATGGGCTTTCCGGTTGTTGTCGGCGGCTTTTGTGGTTTATACTTATACACTCACAAATGATATAGAAATTATATGATCATCAAAGGCAAAATTCTTTTTTGCATGAAAAGGGCGCCAAATTTATTATTTGTTTTTTGCGCCAAGAAAACTTGAGCCATCTTAACATGAAGTTGTCTTTAGCAAATACGTACAATAAGTAGAGCTGACCCTGATAATCCCCAAGATTTCAAGGACCTTGGGAGAGTAGATAAATGTTAACCTAAAATATAAAAATCAATAATACGATGATAATTGTGATAACAATAAACAAAATAACATGGGTTTAATTGTTTTACAAACAAATTGTGTAATTAAATTTAACTATAGTCTTTTATATAAAAACAATTGTGTATGTATATATATAAAGGTTAAAGTAAAATACAAAGGGTTGTTAATGTGTGGAGCGCACAAATTGATATATGTTACGTAATTATTTTTTATAAGTAGCGTAATTATGGTGCGAAACTATTTATTATCGTGCATAATTTGGTACATATGTTGTGTAATTCAATACTTCATGCATAATTATTTTATTTACTTTGTACACTTCACAAGTTAATTCATCTTTGTACATTAACTCGCCTTTATATATATGAAATTTTCGGCCTGGACTGTTGCTCACTTTGTACCTTTCCACTAGTATAGCCTGCCCTCATAACAAGAAGTCATATATTTCACACTACGCATGCACTTGAATTTTTGAAGTCTACGTACGCGGAGAGAGAGGAAGTGTAAAGGTATAAAAGGTATAGCAAAAGATCGTGGTCGGTGGAATTTAATTGAAGAAACAAAAGTTTTCTTCTGTGGGTGTGACTCACGACTGGTCTTCCAAGGCAATACACCCTACCACCAAGTTGCAATTGGGTGCATCTGGTCCAAGCCCCACTTGTGTTAACTACATGAAACACATTAAGACACACACCCATGCCTTGCTACTACCCTGCTTGATCCTACCCTACTTCACCTTACTACAAAAACACCTTTTACAAACTTATGGCAGATATCCATTTGCCGGCAGAAAATTTATTTGTTTGAATCTTTCTATATTAACTTCAACCGTAGTGGAGAAAGGCATGTTTATTAGGTGTATGCTAGGTGTCCCTTTCATAAATGACCAGAATATATAAGTTTATTCCTTACGGCTTTGAGTCTTTTAAGAAGTTTATAAAAATGTACTATTATTATATATATTAAGGTAGTTTCATCTTAGTGGTTTAGCAATTTTGGTAATATATATATATAGTCCATAGTGAAGGTATAACTAGATAGGTGTATTGGTGAATAACATTTGCTATATACTGACTAGTTGAAAATCAGATTTATTTATGCGCATAGTTTACAATCAAAAGAATAATAATATAGCTAACCAACTAACGATAATGATAACGCGTCAATAATTATCTTAATAATACAACTAGAGATTATTCAGCATCGTAGTAACGCACAAAACTTAAAGTATTCATAAATCATATAAGCGTATTAGTAAATAACATTTCATGCGGATTTCTTAATTCGTAGTATTCATAGCAATAAATTTCAAATCTCAATACTTGGAGGCTGTGTGGGATTGCGTTTTGAATCTGATTTTTAAATTATTGCGTTTTCAGATAATCAGTTTTTAGTGTTTGGATTGGGTTTTGAAAACGCAGATAATCAGTTTTTTAGACTACCAAAACGTAATAATCTATAACAGTCCACCCTGCTTTTCCAAAACGCATAATCTGTTTTTAATAATCAATCCGAAACACCCCCTTAATCCATTTAAAGATTTAATAAAAAAAGTGTGTTATAAAGCTTTTGGGTATCTTAACAGAATTGGCAAAACCGCCATGCATGTGAACTAATTATTGGGACTTTTGTGTTCACTATAAAAAAATCAAATTGAATGATATAATATGTATTATACATTATGAAATATTAAATATCTATACGTATATTTATATAAAATCATTGTTCCAATTAAGACAAATCGTCTGTAAGTTTATTTTGAGCCTATATATAGCCGCGTGTTGTATGCTTTTTTCATTTAGAACAAAAGAACTTTATATGAATTACAAACATATATTGCATGCTTATACAGAAAGGGTGACAATATAAGAACAAAATTTTTTTTTAAAAAAAGACCATTGGTTAATTACTTAAATTTCCATATTTCTCAAAACAGTATATTTTGCTTCTACAATAATTGAAACAAGATAACAGCAAAAACCAGCTGAGCTTCATTCCAAAAGCTACTAGCTTGGTTCAAACTCATAACTAAATTTATAAAAAAAAATTAAAAAAAAATCTATGAACAAACGATAGATCAAGCTATGGATCGATCGATCGATTCTTCATGGTTGATGAGGAGATTCCGGGGATATGAACAACAATCCCTCAGGCATATCTCTCTATGTCAAATGAACCATTCCATATAACCATATGTTTGTACGTAGATGACTTTATTGTGCTTGTTGTGCCAAGTCTTTTGAGCTCACGAAAGTTCCATGAAATCCGTAAGGAACTCGTGAAGGAAGTTTAACTGAAGCTTCCATTTTCATTGTAACCGCGTTTATAATCTGGAGCTCCGATTTCCATGTTTTTTCGTCATGAACGAATGCCAAAACATATCCATCATCTTCAACCTCTGAATTTCCATCACTTGGGAGAAAAAACGGTTCGCCACCGTACCTGTTATCACCATACATATACTTCTTCAGTTCTCCGCTAACCAAGTCAACCTTCGCAAACCCCGAAACTTTAGGCCACGGTTCCGCAATAGCGAGATATGCAAACCGCGTTTTGCGGCCTAGTTTGTCGCGGTTCACCATACCCGCTTCAAGATTCACTTGTTCGGATTGTTTGAGGATTCGGCGTTTGGTTGTTTTACGCGTTGTCAAGTTTATTCGAATCTCGGATAATATGCTTTCAAGATTTTCGTCCGACTCGTTGAAAATAGAGTCTGGCGGAGTCATGCATGACCCGATCACGACTACCTCGTTCGTCTCCGGTTCTTCCCACGCGTTCCACAAATGAAAACAAAACGTTTCGGGCGAGTCCACCCATATCATGTCATCAGAAGTTGTCGCGGTTTTGGACAAAATCCCAAACCGCGACATTTTATTATCGTCATAAACCACGGGTGACCCACCTTTAATCATTTCTTGAAGCTTAAACACAACTTGTTGATCCGGAACCACAACGAAATTCTCCGTTATAGCAAAATCATGCATCATTGTCGGTACTGGTATCGGTATTTCAACGTCAGGAGACTTCTCTCCATCCTTCGAAAACTTAAAATACTTCAAGTAAGGCTTTTGTACAACATCATAGCTCAAAGCGAACATCTCACCGGTCACCGGGTCTATCTTCGGGTGAGCAATCATTGTCGAAGCAAGCTGCTCGGAGAAATCATACCTTCCAACCGTTTCAATATCCGAATTAGGCGTGATCTTAATATGATACGGTAAATCATCTTCAGACATCGCGAGTAACCGGTTGTTAAAATAAACCAAACCCGCGTTCGCTACGCCCATCCCTTTACTATGATCAACCAAACCCAACAACGATCGAGCATAAAATAAAGCAAGTCGAGCCACACCCGAGTGTCCATGAAGCTCCCCAATAGCTTTAGGAAAAAACCGGTCTACCGAACTCTTTCTCTTGAACAAGACGGTTAGTCTTGGTTAACTTACATGAATAACTAACGGAGTCACCATCGAAAGTAACTGCATGAACCATACCATCACCATCAAACAAATGATGACCGGCTACCGGTTCAAATAGTGGGTTAGCTCCGTTTCGAACATATACTCCTTTAACACAATCTGGAATAGTGCCACTAACGGTTAGGTTATGTTTTACTGATTGTTCGGGTACCGGGGCGAAGTTTCCGGATATTTGAACACTAGGATCGGATGTTTTGGGTAGAGGAACATTGGTTTCGCGTGATATTAAGGCGTTTTCGAACATATCCAATGCGGTTGCGGCCGCTCGCTGTAGAAGGTTCCATTGCAATGGTTGTTGTGGTTGTTGGGTGGTAATGGAAGGTGGAAAATGAAGTAAAGATGAGGATAATGAAGAGGATTGTAAAGCAGCACAGTTTATTGTGAATTTTGTAGAAGGTTTGGATGGTTTGATGGAGGTGAATTGGGTGGTTTGAGGTTTTCTTATGGAAGAGAAAGAAGATTGGAGTAAGGTTGATGTATATGGATTGGTAGCCATTGGAGTGATTTGAATGTATTGTGTGAGAGAGAGGGGGGAGTGTGGGGAGAGAAGAGGGGGGAGGGGGAGATAAATAGAGGTTGGTGGGGTCCATTGACGACAACAAAAGGGAAGACCACGTGTATAATATTTATGTATGTGACATATGACATGACAAAATATGTTTGTGTGTTGAGGAGGAGTGAGTGGTGATGTTAGTTCGTTAAAAAAAGAATTAGGGTGTAGAATTGTAGAAGTGTGAACTTTCAAAGTCGTTTGGTTTAATGAATTCAATTCTATTCGTATTTAAAACTCGAATTTGAATTTGAATTCTATTGATATTAATTTACTTAAAATGGAACTTAAAATCTATTAAAAAACAAATACATGTCAAAATCTAAAGGCGGATACTATTCCATATGTAAATTAAATCGAATATGGAACTTCTAAAAGGCAGGAAATGGAACTTAAAATCTACAATCCATGAAACTTCACTATTGGGCTTGGTGATGAATACTGAACTAATGGATATAATATAAATTTTGACCCAAAAGGGAAAGTGTAAATGGTGAGGTAACTTTTACGAGGAGGTCGCTCGTCTTAGTACTATTGGGTTATTCCCACTCAAACAAGCTTAAGACCCACCGTAGTGGTAAAGAAATGGGGCGCTATTTTATAAAATAAAGCCCCCCACACCGCTACGGGGGGGTTTTATTTTTCAAAAACTTTATTTGGCGTTATAAGTATAGCGTCGGACTAATTATTCCCCCTCCAATCAAATTGTGCCACATCATACTCTCTCTCTCTCTCTTATTATTTTTTTACTTTAAAAAATAATAAAATATTAATAGGGGCTTTATAAATAAAGCCCCACCACTATACCCTTTTTCACTTTATCTCTCCATGCTGACTCAGCTGCCACGTGGACCAATCAGAAAGGGGGGCTTTATATATAAAGCCCCCCACTACGCATGGTCTAAGAGCATTCACATCCTCCCTACTATCTTCTCTTCTATAATTTAACTAAAATTCAAAATTTTAAATTTATTTCTTATTTTAGTAAATCTTCCACATCTCATTCACCATACATATCTCTATATTAGTATTTTTATTATTTTTTCCTCTTTTTGTTTTCTTATTTGTTTCTCTTTTTTCTTTTTGTTTTCTTATTTGTTTCTCTTTTTTTGGGTGTTTGTGTGTTGGTGAGAGAGAGTGAGAGAGGATATAGAGTGAATAGTAGCTCTTTTAATTTTGGGAGAGTATATGGTTTTTTGTTAAATTTTAAGGAGTGGAGATAAAAAAATTGTGATTGGAACGTAGTGATGAAGATGGGGTGAAGAATTGTGGATGGGATATGAGTGTTCTAACTGTTGAGTTTTGAAGGGATCCACAATCAATGTGTTCAAAACACGTTATTGATAATTTAAACTAAACGTTCCTTATGAACTAAGAATCTTTGTTACTACACCATGGGCAATCATGGTGGAAACTATTCTCATGGCTAAATGGCTGGGGATGTCATTGACCTAGCAACGGGAGATATGGTTAAAGCAAGAAAAAATTGCACCACAAAGGACATCATCTATCAAACATTACAATAGACATCTTTCTTCAAGTAGCAAAATACAAAGACACGAAGGAGGTTTTGGATGCGATTTGAGTTTGATATTTGGTAGTCGATCGAGTCCAAAAGGCTTATTTAAAAAGACTCTCAAAAAAAGTTGGAACTCCTGAAGATAAGTTGTCTTGTTTCGCAAAGTTAGTTGTATCATATATAGAGGAGTAAGGAATTGTAATTCTTGGTTAAGTGTTTTCCTTTTGATATAAATTTCTATAAGAGTCGTTAAGGAGTTTTCACCAAATCTCATAGCGTCTTTGATCCAATTGATTTCCAATAAGCTTGAACTCTCAACACTCGTAACAGATAACTAAGGCCATGAGAATACCATGATGAAGGCGTGACTAGTACAAAACTTCTTACTATCACATTGCACGCTACGAAAGACAAAGCATGCATTTGATCAACATACCACGAGACATTTCAATATGGAGCAAGGAATTGCCCAATTCTCCTAGCATACAAATTGCCAAATCAGTTATGACATCATGCGCTGCGACGAATTGTTTGCAACATTACACCAACCGTATCATCATAAAAATTACCAAAACAATCGACTATTACGACTAAATACATTTTGATGGTTGGATAATATATATTATATCCTACCAATAATCCAATCCCGAATAAGTGTCGGCATTATATTTTGGTGGCAATCATCTTTTGAAGCAAGCGATAGAGATGAGACCACATGGTTAGCACCCAAAGCAAGTTATTCACTTTATCTTATATATATTAGTTAAATAAGATTTCCAATCATGAAACAAGGGAATATTTTTTAAGGTTTTTGATCACGCAATTTGTCGAAATCAAAAAGTTGATATGTTGTTCGTTGTTGGCAGTTGCCGAATCAATTATTAACCGGTTTGGATTTTTTTAATTGCACCAATAATACTAAAGATAGTCTTTAAATTATCCTATATGTTAATTTATGAGTCTCCATGAATAGTACCCCCTTAGTTTTGAAAAGCTCTTATATATTAATGTGTTTGATAAGGATAACAAAGGATGGTGTGATGCAGTTGGTTTGTGTGCTGTTGTTGCTGCTTTGTGGATCCAGTTCGATTCCTATAATGGCCGTTTTTTGGTTTTTTTTTTTGCGTTCGAGGTTTACCAGAGTTTTTTATATTACTCAACATTTTTTCCATGATATATGCCACCTTCTTTTTTTTATTTTTTTTTTATCAACCTTCCCTCAAATCCTCACCTCGCAAACAGAAGAGAGAGAAAGAAGAGAGAGAGAGAGAGAGAGCGCTTCAGAGAGAGGAACAAGGAGATCGGTGGCCGCCGAACACCGTGCCGGCGCGTGAAGCCCACCTTCTAAGAGTTCTTGTCGTCGCAAAAATGGTGCTACTCATTGTTTGTTTGAAGATGGAACTGTTAGAAGAGAGAGAGACAGAGAAAGAGCTTCAGAGAGAGGAAAATGGATGTCGGTGGCCGCCGACCGCCTTGCCGGTGGAAATCGGTGATGCAAAGGAGCTACAAAGAGGGGAGAGAGGGACAGAACCAGACGACATTTCCGTGGTCTCCGGTGACTATTCCGGACTGTGCATCATCGATTGCTCTGAAATTTATATTGGTGAGATACTAATTATGTATTACATTTCAGGTAACAATTTTTGTTTATATAATACTCCCAAACATCCTTTCACCCAACGTTGCTAAGTTAATTGTCGATAATTGTATTGTAGTTGACCCAAAAAAATTGTTGATATATTAGTGTTTTTATATATCTAGATGTGTTGCTCTCAGATATTTATCATTATTTTTTTTAATTTGGCCTAAAACATGTATTAGCCTTTTGTTTTACATGGTTGTTTATGAGTTTATTGTGCTAATTTTTATCAGTTAGGTACTTACTAGCCTTTTTTCTTGGATTATAATAGCTTGCTTATTATATTCGCAAAGAAGACCCATCCACTTACAGGTTTGTTCATTGAGAACCATAAATTAAATGAAAATTTGGGATAACTCATTATCTTTGGCTTATATTTTTATGTTGTTTAGTAAACAGGTTCGGAGTCGACTTCGTGGACACGTTTAATCAATTCGGTAATCTGCATCACGGTTTTTTTTTGTATTATTCTTTAATTTAGTACCAATCCTTGAACATGAATTGTTAAGTACCCCTACTTTGTTTTTGCATTATTTATTTATCCGTACAACATCTGATGCTGAAATGTTACAGGTCACCACATCGATGAGATTAAGGCTACACAATGTACCACGACAACCAATATTTGCATGTCGTTTGACGATGATAATCAGAACCTGGACAAATCAAAGCCACATAACGTGGAGTTGCCTCCAGCAAGGACTCCTAACCGCGCCTCCGTTCATGATGTTAACCAACCGCCTACTTATGCTCTAGACGACTTCAGTGCATATCATAATCTTATAATCACCCTGTTAAAATACTTTGTATATATAAAACTAAGACGTGTTATTTCTTGCAGAGAGAAATAATAGAAGGAGGTGCACCTTCTTGGATACCTGGTAAGTGACCTCAGGTATCTAACTTTATTAACACTTCTTCATATTTTTCTGTACGTATACAAGTTTGCCCACGTCTGAAATTAAAAATGCAGTTGAGCTGGAATGTCTCAAGAAAATGCTTTTTAACAACATGAGTAGTAATAAGCAAATAGACTAATTGTTTCAGGTTATATCTCATCGTTTACTGAAGTATTGGTCTGTTCAATTAGTTTTAGTTTGTTGATTCTTAATGTTCACGAAAGTTGCGCAACGCGCAACTAAGCATCCCACTAGTTTGGATAAAAAATCATGTCCAACGTTTAAATTTGGATAAAAAATAGCATGTCGATCTTCAAATCAAGTTAAAAATAATTCGAGACATTTTTAATAAAAATATATAAATTAAACATCAAATTCTGCACATGGTTTGCCTTATAGCGAATAACAGTTGTTGCACCACTGAACTCATCATCTTAATGCAGATTCTCTGCTCCTTACATATAAAGAATTCTGTTTTGATATGCAATGTTTTTATTTATTTATTATATGCTATTAATACACAAGTGATTTGAATAGTACTTTTATTATTATTTTATTCATTTTGTTATGTTAAATAAATATGGTTCAATTGGAAATAACATAATAGGGTAGTGGTGTAGTGGTTTGTGGTGCTTATGTGTTTTTTGAGGTCTTGGGTTCAAAACCCGTTTGATTCTTTTTTTACAACACTTATTTATATATTGTTTAAAAATATGATACAACATATTCATTCAATTTTATTATTTTGTTTATAAAGTTTTACAAATATAGTTAAACTTATTCTTTTGCATAAGCCTTTTTGTTTTGTAGGTTTGGGCTCAAGAAGAGTTGATCCAGTAGAAGTGAGGTGCAGCCCAGTTCGTTATTCAAGTCTCCATCAGGAGAAGCTGGCCCAGTACGAGTAGCAGCCCAGTTGATAGGCTCGGTGTCAATGCCTACGTGGCGATCCGTGTGATCAGAATAAAGGGTCAAGATTAAAGCAAAGTGTGTTTTCTCTTTTGATCCAAGGGTTTCTCATAGGCTCGGGTGTGTTTCTTCCCGAGCCTTGAGACGGATCTATAAAAAGGCTTCTTCGAAGCCTCTGATCAGTTTAGCTGCTTTGTACTCTTTCTTTCACTTTTACACTTTGTATTCGTATCATCTCTCTGTAGGCGATTAGGGTTTCAGTGTTATTGTTGGTCATCCATTCTTGATGATCTCCTGAGTCCAGTCAGTGTCTATTGTTTAGAGAGATTGTTTAGATTCTTGTATTAGGCTGTTCATCTTTTTATGAACAGTCTGTAGGTTTACTTTGTAATCTGTTTTTTAATAAAGTTCTTAATCTTTTGAGTTTGAGAAAAGTTCACATGGTATCAGAGCTCTAGGTTGAGCTCTGTATTGTGTCGTTGATTCCGCTGCTGTTAGTGGAGATAGCTTCTGTTCGTGTGAGAAGATCTGGATCTTGGATCTGTGGATAAAACTCAGATCTAGGGTTTGTGGTTGTGCAAAGGAGTTCAGATTCTTGAGCGGTGGGAGGCTATTCTTCTTGCTCTCTGGTGTAATAACCCTAAGTGAAGGTTATTCACTACGAGTTTATTGGAGAACCCTAACTTGGGTATTATTGGTGAGATCGTTCTGATTCTCTTGTTTTTTGTTTAGAGTTGTCCTAAGGAGTCATTGTTCAGGGCTTGAGTCCCTGCTTTAGCTTTAGGGTCGGTCTAGTGTTAGGTGGCTCCCACACAAGGACCTGCGTTGGCACCAAGAGTGACGAACCAACGATCTGGAACACCTGTGTGGCTTCGCCGGTGTCTTGACTGATTCTTGGTTGTTTTTTGACTCTGTGTGATTACTTGGACTGTTTGTTCTTGTATTCTGTGTGTTTACTTGGACTGTTTGTGTGATTACTTGGACTGTTTGCTCTTGTATTCTGTGTGTTTACTTGGACTGTCTGTTTTGCTAATTGATACTTTGCCATGGCTGATTTCTAGTAGTGAGTCTGGTGATGGTAGATTAGGAGGTGTTACACGTGTTAGCAAGCTTGATGCTAGTGATCCTTTGTATCTTCATGCTAGTGATTCTGCTAATGTGACTATTATAAATGTTAAGCTAAAGGGTACAGAAAATTATACTGTATGGTCAAATGCCATGATTTTAGCTTTACAAGTAAAAAATAAATTAGGTTTTATAAATGGTGATTGTGAAAAACCTGATGATGATCCTGTTCTTACTAAGCAGTGGGAAAGATGTAATTCTGTAGTGTTAACCTGGATATTAAATTCTATTTCTGATGATCTTTATTTGGGACAAGTTTATTCTAAACTTGCCTCAGAAGTATGGAGAGATCTTAAGGAAACATACAATAAAATAGATGGTTCAGTTGTTTTTGACTTGTATCAGAAAAATTAACTCTTTCACTCAAAATGGAATGTCAGTTTCTGAGTATTATCACAAGTTAAATGTAATGTGGAAACAACTTGACCAAATACTACAATTGCCTTCTTGTGTGTGTGATGCTTCTAAGGACTTTAACAATTACAATCACATGATAAAACTTATGCAATTTCTTATGGGATTAGATAGTGTTTATCAAAATGTGAGAACTACTTTGTTAATAAAAACTGAACTCCCTTCTGTTAAGGAAGCATTTGCTGTAGTTTCTAGAGAAGAGTCTCATAGAAACTCTAGCATAGGAAACAAGACTCAAACTGTTAGTTTTAATGCTAAAAGTAATCAAGTAAGTGAGTCTGTTGGTAACAATTTTAATAATAATAGAAGGGTTGGAAAAGGTGGAAACCAGTCCTTGAAGTGCACACATTGTAATAAAACAGGACACTTAGTTGATAAGTGTTTTGAGATTGTAGGATATCCTCCATGGCAAAAATGAGAGGAAATCCTGCAAAGAAGGCAGTTGTTAGTAATAACACTACTTCTGAAGGTTCTAATTCTGCTGCTTGTTTAACTAGTGATCAAGTATCTAGGCTGTTAAGTCTTTTGCATGACAAGTCTAGTGAATCTACTACTCAGTCCTGCAATTTATCTGGTAGGATTTTCTGTGCATCTGTTTTTAATAGTAAAGTGTACTGTTTTACAAGTAGTAATGGAAATTTAATTGGTTATTGGGTGGATTGTGGATTCTGGAGCAAATGAACATATGGTTAATAGTGACAAAGGTCTTTTTGATTATGTGGATGTATCTGATTTAAACATAAGGGTCAAACATCCCAATGGGACATTTGCTAAGGTCACTAAAATAGGAAAACTAAAACTTTCAAATGAAGTAATTCTTCAAGATGTTTTGGTTGTTCCAGAATACTCAGTCTGTCTGATGTCAGTTCATAAGCTAGCCAAGGATAATAAGTTGTTCATTGGTTTTGATGAAAAAGGTGTTACTTACAGGACTTGTTAACCAAGAAAGTCCTGGTGACTGGGTGATCAGTCTGATGGTTTGTATTTGTGTGGTGGATCTTGTTCTATGTCTAAGGTGTGCTTTAATTCTGTAAATGAATGTAATTTGTGGCATGCTAGACTAGGGCACCCTTCTGACCAAGTCCTTAAGGTTCTAAGTTCAAATCTTAACATAAAATTGATAAATCAAAATATGCCCTGTGAAGTATGCCATAAGGCAAAACAGCACAGGGAGCCTTTCCCTTTAAGTGAGCATAAGACAACTCAGTTGGGTCAATTGATCCATTTAGATGTTTGGGGTCCTTATAGAGTAGCAGATAGAGAAGGTAATAAATATTTTCTAACCATAGTAGATGACTACTCTAGGGCAGTTTGGGTTTGTCTAATGAAAAATAAAACAGAGGTTTTTGGTCATATACAAGACTTTGTAAATATTTTGTCAAATCAGTTTAAAAAACCTGTTAAGATACTTAGAAGTGATAATGGGACAGAGTTTGTGAATAATCAGATGGCTACCTATTGTAGGTCTAAAGGGATTATTCATCAAACAACATGTGCCTACACCCCTCAACAAAATGGTGTTGTTGAGAGGAAGCATAGGCACTTGTTAAATGTTGGAAGGGCTTTATTGTTTCATAGTAATCTACCTGTTAAGTTTTGGACTGATTGTATTCTAACTGCTTCATATTTAATAAATAGGACTCCCTCTTCAGTGCTTGGTGGAAAAACTCCCTATCAGTTAGTTCATGGTTTTATTCCCTTTCTAGATCATTTAAGGGTGTTTGGTTGTCTGTGTTTTTGTACAGTTTTAAATGAGTCTAATAAACTAGAAAGTAGAGCTGAAAAGTGTGTTTTCTTAGGGTATTCACATGAGAAAAAAGGGTATAAAACATTTAGCTTAGATAGTAAAACTGTTTTATACTCAAAAGATGTGAAATTTTTTGAAACATGCTTTCCTTTTAAAGAAACTACTGTTTACAAAAGTTTTGATTCTAATAATGATAAAACAGTTAACAATCTTAATTTTTTTGACTATTTTGAAAACACAGAACCTGAACACTTCTTGAATGAGGATGATCCCAATGATGAAGAAAGGGATCTAGGTAAAACTGAGTTAGGAACACAGAATCTGCAACCAGAACAACAGTGTTTTAGTGAAGGCAAGGCTGGTCCACAGCAGCCTACTAACACTACTCATGATGCTGGTTTGGCAGATAATGTGAATACTAATAATGAAAACACCATTCAGTCTGAGGGTGACATAATTCAAGATAGTGTTAGGAGATCTACTAGACGTAGCAATTTTCCTAATAATATAGTGAATATGTGGTAGAGGGCAAGGTAAAATATGGCCTGGAAAAGGTTGTAAATTTTTCAAACTTGTCTTTTGAAAACAAATGTTTTTCCACCACACTTGATAGAACTAGGGAAACCTAGACACTATTATGAAGCAGTAAATGATAACAATTGGGTAAGGGCTATGAATGATGAATTAGAAGCCCTATATAGGAATGAAACATGGGAAATTGTGGATCTCCCTAAGGGTAAAAACAAAGTTGGATGTAAAT